>LZPB01000005.1:0-81222 GCA_001676865.1 Ceratocystiopsis minuta
AGAATAAAATACGAAGACATACCTATAGTAACGCGGTACGATAGATATAATATAGTAAAGAAATAGTTTTAGAATAAAATAGGAAAACATTCCGAAGAAGACTTAAATAAAATATAAATATATTTAAACTTCGTTACTATTATAACGTAATATTTTTAATTAGTTACTATATAACTAGCGTAAATATATAAAGTACGCTACGCGACGGTAAAGATACCTTTATAAAGTAAAGCCTCGCTAAAGTATTATCTCCGATTACTTAGGGCCGTAATAAAGCGTATTACGAATATATTTATAATATATTTATAATACATTTTAAAGGAACGTATTAAAATAATCTATATTCTACATATACCCGGCTATATAGCGATGTTACTTTTTTTATACGGAAGTCTTCCTAGGGATGGTACAAAGAGCAAACCTAGAAAAATCTCCACCTCCCTACTTTAGTAATAAAAAGTGGAGGGCGCCTCAGGTGAGCACAGGCCACTTTTTACAGGTTATGTGACAACTCGCTAGAGCCTTCTATAGCCTCGCGCACCCAATCAGGCCGAGGCCCCCGCACACCGCCTTTACGCGTTTCCCCGAAGTTTTCTTCCCCATTTATGCGCTAAGCCCGGAATGGACCATTTTTAGCTAATGGGAGTCGGGGTTTTTTTTTACCACAGCCCTCCGATAAGATTTCGGGTGCCCATCTATGGAGGGGGGAGGGCGAAGAAAAAAAGGAGGAGGTTAAAATGAAACCCTTCTTACAGGCAAAAAAATTTGTGGCTCCGTCGTCTTCCATCTATTTTAGAAACAACCGCCACTCTTCCGGCCTCGTCTCGTCACGTCCGACAACCGCCTTTTCTCTGCTCCCTATCCTTCTTTCCAACCTCCATTCTTTTCTCTATCGTGTGCTCTTCTTCCATTCTTCGTTTCTCGATTCCATAGACCAACGATACGACACGTGCCTTTCATCAGCGAACCAAGCAATACACACAGATAGACGACTTTTTCCAACACCCCTCCCCTCCCTTCGGATCGGTGACGAACAGTCCTTCTTCACGCGCCTCTCGTTGATCTCCGACGATCCGGGAGGTCTCATACAACAAAACCACACCTTACAACCATCCCCTCTTCCCTCACTCTCTCTCCCTCCACAACCGACACCATGAAGGTCTTTTCCAATACGGTCACGTTTGACTACTCGTGGGAGGAGGTGTCGACGGCCAACTGGCGCAAGTACTGTCCATGGAACGAAAAGTCGACGCACGTGGTGGCCGTGGACACGCTCTCGCGGACGGTGGACCCGGCGACGGGCATTCTGCGCACGGAGCGCCTGATCTCGTGCAAGCAGAGCATACCGGACTGGCTCAAGACGGTGCTGGGCAGCGCGCTGGGCAACGGTGGCGAGAGCCTGGTGTTTGAGACGTCGTACGTGGACCCGAACGCGCGGTCGGTGATCATGGTCAGCCAGAACGTGACGTGGTCGAACCTGCTGAGCGTGCAGGAGACGGTGGTGTACCGGCCGGCCGAGGGCAGCGCGGCGCAGACGCAGTTTGTGCAGGACGCCAAGATCACGGCGCTGTGCGGCGGGTGGCAGCGGATCCGCAACGCGATCGAGGACAGCCTGGTGACGCGCTTCCGCGACAACGCCGTCAAGGGCCGCGAGGGCTTCGAGGCGGTGCTGGCCATGAGCCGGCGCGTGTTTGCCGAGGAGAAGGAGCGCGAGCGCATGCTGTCGTCCGCGACGGCGGCGGCCGTGGCGGCGGCGACCGGCGGCAACCCGTTCCAGCGGGCGGCCGGCGACAGCCTGCAGCCGATGCAGATGGCGCAGTAGCCTGTCTCGCCTGTCTCTTTGTCTTTCTTTGTTGCACCGGCCCACCCCCCTCCCTTGTCTTGGACGTTTGTTTTGCAGCGATGATCAGCGTTTTGTTTCTTTTTTTCTTCTCTTTTCTTCTCTCTTCTCTGCGCTACACATGGCCTTTGTTTTTTGGGAGCGAACAAAAGGGATTTACTTGGGACGACATGTTTTGGGAAGGGATTCGAAAAAAGGTCTTTACAAGGGCTGGGTCTCTTACGAAGCGTTTTCCAGGCGTTTTTGGGTTTCTCTCCAGTTAGACGGGCGTTGCTTTGTGCATAGATGGCCGTCCTTTTCTTCTCTTTTTACGACGTTTAGAGATACAACGAATCCAATCTTCGCTTCCGCTTGCATCAGGCCGTTTCATTCCTTGCGTGCCCGACGGAATAAAAGTAGCGCACGTTCTGTCATCGGGTGCTGTGCACAACCGAAGCCGGGCCACAGCCGTTCCACGGCCGAGAAACGGCCACACGGGGCACGTGCCTGTTCTTGCTGCCGAGGTCATCGGGTCTGTCGTAGATCAACAAAGAGGGAAGTAAACAATGCATTGGAAGGAAAAGAAAGAAGCGAGATAGAAAGAAAAGCTCGATCGAAAAAAAGATTACGAACGGCGGTGAATCTACGCCGAATTTGTATCACTTCTGTTGGGGAGGTAAATGCAACCCCAGTGTTGAGGGACAGTGCTGGCAGTCCCCGGGTTTCACCGCTATTTTGTGGCTGTCTCGCCTGGCTGTGTCGCCGTTCCTTCGGACTCCCCCTCAGAGGCACCCTAAGAGCGTTGCCAGCAGCACCGCAGGAAGAGGCAGCCGTGGAAGCCAGCGGTAAAAAAATACAAGCGTCAGCGTGCCACGACGGAAGCAGCGATGGGAAAGCACGGATCGCTCCTTCATCTTGGGGAAGGGGGGGGGAGTGCCGTTTGTCCGTTGTAAGCGGGTGGAGACCTTCCTTTCGTCAGAGGATTGGTTGGGAAATTTGGTGACTCTGGGCTGCTCGGCATTGCGGGGAGAGAGCTTCCGGTAGCTTGGGCCTTTGTCCCGTCATTCTCCTACTTCATCTGCATGTGCTGGTGGTCGATCGAAGCTGCTGTGACTCAGTTTCTCCTGCTATAAGAACACGACGCTCCCCGCATCCATCTCCTGCCACCCCCTTTCCCCCATTCATCCATCGACATACCCCCCCCCCCCACGACCTTCTCACCATCATGACTCGCGTCACCGCACCCATCGGCAAGCTCGCCCGGTCTCTGGGCTCGCACCCGACCGTGGCCCGGCCGGCCTACCTGGGCAATGCCACGACCCATTCGCACACAGCCGGCTCCGGCGCGGCTCTGCGGTCTGAGCTGGAACGGGACGATGTACGTACTGCTCGATGTATCTCCTGATCGATGCATCCATCCTCTTTGAGCTTGCTAACATAATTCCTCTCCCCAGAACAACCGCCGTTTCACCACGACCCATCGGCCGACGCCCGCCGTGGTCCCGTCGCTGCACCGCACGGTGCCGCTGATGCAGACGTTCCGCACGTCGGCGCCGGCGGCTGCGCGCCTGGATGAGAGCACGATCGACTTCTTCCGGCTGCCGGAGCTGGCGGTCCGGGCCGAGGTGGTGGAACCGGACGTGCGCGTGCCGCTGCTGCCCGACTACTTCTTCCCCGACCGGGCGGCCATCGACAGCCACGCGCCCGAGGTGGTGGACGGGCCGGTGGAGGCGCCGCAGATTGTGGTGGTGGCGGGCAACACCGACGCGGTGGCGCCGGCGTCGGCGCTGACGGAGATGGAGAGCATCGGGCTGGACGGCGTCGAGCTCAAGTTTGCGCACCACCCGGAGGTGGGCGGCGCGGCGGACGCGTTCCTGAGCGGCGCCAGCATCAACATCAGCAGCTTCGGCGGTGCCAGCAGCAGCACGGCCAGCAGCGGTGCCGCCGCCGCCGCCGAGGCAAGCACGCCGACGGGGTCCCAGGCGGACAAGGAGCCGGGCATGCTGAAGGACCTGTGGCGGGGGCTGGTCGACGACCTGACGGGCCCGGCGGCCGCGTCGCAGAAGACGCACTGAGCGGAGGGCGCACGCCCGTCCTTCCCTCTTCCCTCTTGTTTCTCTGTTCTTTGTTTTTCCTTATTACGCCAGTCGAGCAGCAGCTGCTTCCACGTGTGATGATTTTACTGTGCCTCGTTCTCTTCTACCAGCCACAGGCTGTAATACTACCTGTCTGATTTGCGCTTCCTTTGTGCACGCGCCACATGTGTCAAGCAAGAATCTGCAATGCGACTTTGCCGTCCCCCTGCCAGGGGACCGAGCGCGCCCAGTCAGGGCCGCCCTATGGACGGAACGGATGTGACAGCGTTTCTGCGCGTGCTGCCGGCCCGTCCTGGTCCATAGAAGGCTCGGGCGTATAGATGGAAAACATCTTGAAACAGAGAAGATGCAGGGCGTTTGCCTGGCGTATCCTGCGCACTCGCTGTTCCGTTCTCCTATTTTTCTTTCTTTTTTTCGTTTTTTCTCATGTATCTTGCAAGTAGAATTCTTTGTTCTTTCCGCACTCTTTCCAAGGCAGAAAAAAGGAGGGAGAAATAGGGGAACCCCAGCGCTCCACCGCCCCATTCTCGCCATGTGGACGGCGGCGCCATTTTTCCTTGCGACCACGCCCGCGGCCCCGACGACGTCGACGCGCTCCCGACCGCCCACCCGCACAGGCCGCGTATCCCCCGAGCAGCACGAGCAGCCAGACGACCGCCCGAACCAGACACCGCTGCCGCAACACGCCGCTGCGCCCGCCCCGCGCCCCGGCGTCCTCAGCAAAAAGCCGTCGCGGTCGTCGCTGCAGAAGAAATCGTCCTTCTCGCGCATCCGCCGCGGCTCGTCGTCCGTGGTTGACACCCGAGCCGGCGCACCGCAGGACGAGCGCGTCCGGCCACCGCCGCACAAGCCGCCGCACGTCCGCGCCAAGAGCGTCAGCAGCGTCCCCGCGGGAGGCGACAGCCACCCGCCGCCGCTGCCGACCGCGACGACGCCTGCCGCCCCAAGCATGATGGGATCCGTCCTGCTGGGACCGTACGCCGTCACATCCTATGCCACCAGCGGCTCTGCCATGATGTCGTCCTCTCTTGGCCAGCCGCCCGAGAGCGTCACCGTGCACCAGCACGTCCACGACGTCGCCAACAAGCGCATCTCGACGCTGGACTATCTGCGGAAAGCGTGAGCTGCCTCCCTCTCTTCCTGCCTTCTCGTCCGGTGCACTAATTCCTCCCTACAGCCAAGAAGGCCGCGTGTACTGGTTCAACACGCTGCGCTACGACCGCCCCGACCTCGCGCGCATGCCCTACTTCGACCCGCGCCGCCTCGCCCGCCGCGCCACCAACTATCTGCTGCTCGGCCTGTCCATCCCGGCCGTCGTCGACCTCAACAGCACGTCTGCCGTCGACCTGCTGCGCAGCTTCGGCGCCCTGCTGGCCGAGTTCGAGTCCTTCCAGCAGCTGCACGCCGAGACCGGCTCCGGCAGCGGCGGCGCCAGCTCGCTGTCGCGCGCCGCCCGCCTGCCGCACATGTTCCGCCGCGCCACGCCCGGGTCCAAGGTCCGCCGCACCAGCAGCAGCGCCACCGCCAGCGAGTTCGACGGCGGCGTCTCCCCCGTCGGCGGCGCCCCCTCGCCGGGCGCCGGCCTGGTGGGGTCCGGCAGCAGTGGCGGCGGCAGCAGCGGCGGCGGCGGCGTGGCCAGCCTGGACGGCACCCTTGCCGGCAGCGCCCTGACGCTGGTGACCAGCGAGAGCGCTGGCAGCCTGGGGACCCCCCTGACGCCGACGCCGTCGCATGGCCAGGGGCACAGCGGGCACAGTCACGGGCGCGGATACGGCCACGGCCACGGCCACGGCCACGGCCACGGCACGGCGACGACACCGTCGGGCGGCGACCCGCTGTCGGCTCTGTCGGCCGCGTCGACGCCGCTGCTGGCCACGGCGTCGACGCCCGGCTCGACGTCCTTTGCCACCTACTACGACAACAACACGGACCTGCTGCCCGGCGAGGAGTACGCGCTGCTGCTGACGCCGAGCCTGCCCTTCGACCCGGACTTCTTCGAGACCTTTGCCACCCTGTGCGACGTGCTGATCGACTGCTACACGCGCATCCTCAGCCTGCTGCCCACGCCGCGCGAGTGCACGCCCGCCGTCGTCGAGCTGTTCAACAAGGCCGACGCGCGCGTGCGCAAGCTGCTGGTGCAGGGCGTCGTCAAGGAGTTTGAGGACAACAGCCGCGCCGGCGTCCGGACAGAGGTCGCCAACATTGGCCGGGTCGTGCTGGGCGGGCTGATGGGTTGAGGGCGCGTAGGGTCGAGAATTGGTGTTTTGCTCGGTATATTGCTTTTCTTGGGTTGGACGATGACACGATGGGACTTTGATGGCAAGATCTTTCTTGTATACGTTGATGAGTTTGATAAGATATAACAGATATAACAGATATAACAGATATATATTCATGAGCATCTATGGAATAAGGAATGGGATAGGAGAAATGCCGGCCACTTGACCAAGGCAATGCTGCGTAGCTTGTTCAGAAACCATAACGCATGTATACTTTCGTCGTCATGCCGGACGTTGTCCGGTCAGTGCTTGACTCTATATTTTGGTTCATCATGAAAGCTGCAGCCTCGCCCCGAGGCGATCAGATCCAGCAGAGGGGCCGACCCCGTGACCCGAGCCGAGAGCAGCAACCGGCAGGACGAGGAGACGCCCGGACAAAAAAAGAGAGTCCGCTCTCCTTCCATCTCTGCACGAGAAAGAGAAAACAAAAAGAGCGAACCTCCTCAGAGTGTCCAGCGTCCAGCCATCTCCTCGTTCCACCGGCCTTCCCTGCGGCGGTCCCCCAGAACGAACAGCGGACATGTCCGCCACGTCGTCGACGTCATCATCGTCATCAGGCCCATGACAGGCCCTGGATGGTTGGTGAAGCCCCCCTCGCTCCGAGAATAAGCCCCATCGAGTAACTCGCCGGAGAGGCATTTCTGCATCCGGCGAGCAATCGCATACCTATTTTGATTCGGACGAAACACTCTCCAGCCCGAGACACCCCGGCGCCTCTCCCCGTCGCCTGCTCCAACTCCCTCCCGCAACCCAAACCACTCCCTCTCGTCACCGGCCCCATCTCCGCCCGCAACGGCCACCCTCCCAGTCTCTCTCCTCCTCACCTGCCGGATCGCCATCCCGATTCCCAACCCCCTTCAACCGCGTCTCATGTTCGACGACTCGGCCTCCACGCCTCGTCTACTGGCCCCATCCAGCCCCTCCCCGCTCTCTCCTTTGGATCCCTCCCCAGACCATCGATCCCGCCCCAGCGACAACCAGGGACATCTCCACACCGCCGATCGCCCAGAGGTAGTAACGCTCAAATGCCAAGACAACCAGTCACGCCAAACTCGTCCTCTCCCTTGCACCACCCTCCCAAGCCGCCACTGAGCCAGTCTAGAAAACCTCCGGAACGAAGAAGCAACAGACACGGAAGCAAAGGCACCGACCCCAGTCCCCATCTCAGCCACCCACTCCGACCTCAGACCCATACCCTCCCTTGGCAGCGACAGCGGACTCATATCTTCGTCCATAAGTGGTGTCGCCCACACAAAGAAGGAAAGGGAGAGAGAAAAGAGCAAGCACCAAAACAAAGCCCGAGAAACCGACACACTCCACTTGAACCCATGCCCACCACCGCAACGAAGCCATCGCTGGTTATCCGCCATAGCACCAGAATGCAGAAAGGGGAGGCAGTGTAGACAGAAAGAAACAAGAGAGACAAAGCATGGCGCCCGACAAAAGAACTCCCCCAAGGCTAACAACGAAAGCAGATAGTACCCAGGCCGGAACCGAGACGTTGTTGGAAAGAAGTCGTGAAAAAGAGAAAAGAGAACGAGTTGAATGAGAAGACAGATAAAGACAGCAAAACAAAGGAGCGAAAAACACGAGACGAGGAAAAAAGAAACGCAAGAAGAAAAGTTTGATAGAAAGGTTTCAGGACTTCCCGACATGGCAAGGAGACTCAAGAAAAGAAGGGCATTTGGCAGAAGCAGGCCTCACAGAAGCCAGGAGACAAAAAAGGAAGGGGATGGGAAAAAGAAAAGAGCCAAAACAAGAAACGGAAAAGAAACAGTCGAAGCGCCCCATGTGGGCAGAGATGAGCCGCAGATGTCGTTACGGCGGCGCGTTTCCGCATCGCTGTCCCAGAGGGAAAACAGCTGTCCGGGGACTTTCTCCCAAAGCAAGAACATGAATGAGACGAGCACAGCGCAAAACTGGCCCGTCTCCGTTTGGAGCTTCGAAGGCGATTTGGTCGGGCGAGGGGGGCTTGAAGAAAAAAAAGAGAAGGAGAGGAAGAAAGTTTCGAGAAAAAAAAAGTGGCCCTGAATTTAAGCAAAAAAAAAATAAACTGGGCCCCATTTTCTGCCAAGGCGGTGAATGCTGCTTTGGTATTTGTCGCTCTTGCTGCACCAGGCACCAATCAGGCACGGACTGGCCCCGAAGAGCTTCCTTCGAGAACGCGCTGCGCTATTCCTTGTCGCGAACAACCAACGACCAACCTTTCGTTCTCCTCCCCTCGGCACCCTTCTCCCCAACCCCTCCAACGTGCCGCTACATCCGACGTTTACTGTGGTTTCTCTAGGCGCTGCGACGACTTTGTTTGCTTCTGTGCAGCAACAAACAGCCAGGGCACGGGGAAAAGAGGGAGGCGGGTTCCTGATTTTCTTGTTCTTTTTTTTCTCTTTCCCTTTTCTTCCGCTGCGTTTTCTTCTCGTCCTCCCACAATGGCGGGCCTCTTCGGCTCGGGCGCCAGCCAGGCGCAGAACAACATGGTCGGCGACCTGAAGAACGACGTGGCCGTGGCCAACCCGCCCGAGGACAGCATCTCGGAACTGTCCTTCAACCCCAACATCACCGACCTCAAGGACTTCATGGTCGTGTCCAGCTGGGACAAGAAGGTGCGCCTCTACGAGCTCAACACGAGCACAGGCCAGAGCGAAGGCCGCCTGGCCTACGACCACACCGCGCCCGTCCTGAGCTGCCACTTTGCCAAGGACGGCAAGCGCGTCGTCTCCGCGGGCGCCGACAACCTGGCGCGTCTGTGCGATCTGGAGACGGGCAAGAACGAGCCGGTGGCGCAGCACGACCAGCCGATCCGCTGCGTCAAGTTCTTCAACATTGACAGCGCCGGCGGCCAGGAGATGGTGGTGACCGGCTCGTGGGACAAGACGGTGCGCTACTGGGACCTGCGGCAGCAGCAGCCCGTCGCCACCGTGCAGTGCCAGGAGCGCGTCTACACCATGGACGTCAAGGACAACCTGCTCGTCGTCGGCACGGCCGACCGCTACATCAACGTCATCAACCTCAAGGAGCCGACCAAGCTGTTCAAGACGCTCCAGAGCCCCCTGAAGTGGCAGACCCGCGTCGTCAGCTGCTTCAACGACGCCACCGGGTTTGCTATCGGCAGCATCGAGGGTCGCTGTGCTATACAATACATTGAGGACAAAGACGCAGGGTACGTTCCGCTTTGAGTGCTTTCCGTCTGCTATTTCGACTGTCTGACCTTTCTGCCCAGTTCCAACTTTTCCTTCCGCTGCCACCGCGACCCACCGCAAAACGACGTGGTCCAGGTGCACGCCGTCAACGACATCCGCTTCCACCCCGTCCTCGGCACCTTCTCCACCGCCGGCTCGGACGGCTCGTTTCACTTCTGGGACAAGGACGCGAAGCACCGGCTCAAGGGCTACCCGAGCGTCGGCGGCAGCATCACGTCGGCCAAGTTCAACCGCGACGGCAAGGTCTTTGTCTATGCCGTGTCGTACGACTGGGCCAAGGGCTACCAGGGCAACAGCCCGCAGTACCCAAACAAGATCATGATGCACCCGGTGCTACCAGACGAGTGCAAGCCGCGGCCGGCTGTGAAGAAGCGGTAGAACCAGGAAACAAACACGGCATGGGTTGGGGCGATGCGGGCGGCGTTTGCGGGCTACTTTACGATGTTGACAGGGGAAGGAGAAGAAGACAAAGAGGCAACGTGAAGCCTCATCTCGTCAAAGGAGAGAATACATGTGACCATCTACAAAGAGCAAGGACGAAAAAACGGACCTGCATCGAAGGACACGACCCGCGCAGCCCGTGCTGTAGCAAAGAGGGATGTGGCGACGGTCGGCGCTGCTGGCTTCCGTCCTCCCTGTTCGCTGAAGACTGTTTTGATATAAAACTTTGAAAGAGGGGAGGGCGTGGTTATGATAGCAGGCTGTTGAGAGCGTGTCAAGACTGGAAACGAGGCGGGTGTTATGGCTTTCTGACTTTTTTTTTTTTTGAAATTTTGAATCTACAGGTTTCCACGCAGACAAAGAGATGTATGAGCTGTAGTTGTTCTGATTCCGTAGTTACCCAAACGCCCGACAGGAAAAATAGAAGAGACGCAGATCGCGTTGAGAAAGCAGCCATTCCACCGAAACCCCCAAAGCCAAGAACCCCGTTTAAATCCCTGAAATACACAGTTCCCTGGGGCTATCCGTCTACGGAGTAGCCCGGTTGCAACGCCTCACGATGAGCCCATCTCTGTATCTTCGTGGCCAGCTGCAGTGTTCCACCCTGTCGGCTCGGGGCCCTGCCCGTCGAGAAGCTCGGCAAAGATGGCGTCGTAGCTGTCGTCGTCGGAGAAGGCGGGCGAGTTGGGTCGGAGGGCCGGCGACTGCACGGGTCCGTCTGTCGAGGCGGGTGCCGCTGCCTGTGTCTGTGCCTGTGCCTGTGCCTGTGCCTGTGCCTGTGCCTGTGCTGCGGCTTCTGCCTCGGCCATGGAGGCCAGCAGCGCCTCGACCTCGGCCTCCTCTTCGGCGGCCAGGCAGTCGGCCATCAGCTGCTCGTCGTCGTCCATCTCGGCGTCGTCGTCCTCTGTGTGGTCGTAGTAGTAGTTCTGCTCGTCGTGGGGTCGGGCGCGCCGCCGGCCCGGAAATGGCGAGAGAGGCGATTGTTGCTGCTGCTGCTGCCGTTGCTGCTGCTGCTGCACCATCCAATCGGCGGCGTCGTCAATGTCCTGCTCGGAGAGCGTGGCGAGCGCGTCGGCCTCGCGGGCCTGGCGAATCTCGCGCTCCAGCGACCACCATTCGAGTTTTTGCAGCTGTGGCACACGTCTTGTTAGCGAAATGCAATGTACGTATGCCCAGGGGTTCTCCAAAAGTGTTTCTTACCTCCTGCTCGCAGTCGCGACGGTTCCAGGCGCGGTCGTCCGCCCGCTGGCGCACGTTGTTCAAAAACAGCGAGCGGCGCGTCTGGCGGGTGGCGTCCCGGTTCTGCTGCAGCCGGGGCACGGGCTTGGCGGGCCGCGCGGCGAAGCGGAAGAGGTTCTTGGGCGCCGGCACCGGCGCGGCGCCGAAGACGTCATCCGCCGAGGAGGACGACACGGCACCACGCATCGGATCGACGGCCATGGCGCGTGATGGCGACATTGCCGACGACGACGCCTGTGGCGGCGAGGACTGGGTGTCGTGCTGCGACAGCAGCCAGGACGCGGCCGGCGGCGACGTGGCGCGGATGGGCGACGACGACAGCGGCGACGGCCGCGCCGGGCGGTAGGGCGACACGGCCGCGGCGGCGTGGTGGCCAAAGGCCGTCGGCATCATGGCCGTGGCAAACATGGCGCCGGCGGGCACGGGCAAAAACGATGGTCCTCTTTGGCCTCTGCTGTCGTCTCCGTCGGGCTCCTCGGCAGCCTGTTGTTTGTCGTTGGCGCGTTCGTCCAGAGTCGTCGTGTGCACAATGGCGAGAGAGCTTTTGACGAGAGTGAAAAAAAAAAAGGACAAAAACTGCTGGAAAACACAATCGGCGTCGTAAATGAGCGCGGATAAGAGTGGCTGGTAATGCGATATAGTGGTGAGGTCTGGAAGATGACGCGGGCCGGCGACGCGGGAATGATGATAAATGGGCAAAAGACGCGCTTGACGCGTTCGAGCGGGGTCACGTGCAAAAACGCAACACCAGATTTTGCGGGCCTCGCGAATACGGAGTACGGAGTAAGATACGGAGTACTTTCTCCGCAGTAATACGAGGAATACGGTAGCCTATACGGAGTAAGTGTCTTACCCCTGGCCAGGCACTTATGGCGTAGGACTCAAGCGTAATGACAAGGCAGTCAGCCTTACGGGGCTGCCTTAAGTTATTCCCGGGCCCGTCTCGCTTCCTGTTTCTTTGCTTGTTTGCCTCTTCGTAAGCTCTTCTTCTTTCCAGCGTCTGCAATGGCCGAATCCGACACATCGAGCGTCACCAACGTGACGCCGCGCGACACGCCTGTGGGCATCCCGCCCGACGCGCTCGAGCTGCTCGACCGCAGCCCGCCGGGGCTGCGACCGCTGCTGAAGCTGCTGTACGCCCAGGACCGCGGCGAGCTCGTGCAGGCGGCGCAGCGGCTGGCGCGCAAATGGACGAAGCCGGGCGTGCGCGCCGCGGCCGCGCCGGTGGTGGTTCCGTATCTGTACTGGCTGCTGGGCCCCAGCGGGATGCAGGACCTGCGGTCGTTCCCGCTGCAGCACCTCGGCTTCATCGCCCTCGGCTTCAGCGAGGACCACGTGCCGCAGGGGTTTGACGGCGGCGCGGCGGCCGAGGAGGCGGAGGCGGGCCGCGGCGCGGACGCGCGCAGCGCCTACGCGGCCGTGGAGGCGACCGTGCCGCAGCTGTACCCGTTCCTCGCGGACCGCGACGTGCCGGTGCGCACGGCGGCGGCGCACCTGCTGGCGTTCTTCCCGTCGGCGCGCGAGACGGCGGGGCCGGCGCTGCTGGCGCGGGTGGCACGCGAGCCCAACACGGAGACGCGGTGCACGGCGTCGGTGGCGGTGGCGATGCTGTACCGCGGCGTGGCGGATGCGGCCGCGCGCACGGCGGTGTGCGCGCAGCTGGAGCAGCAGTGGGCGTCGGTGGCGGCCGCCGCCACCGCGCAGGGTGACAGCACGGCCGACGCGGCCAACGACGCGGCCATGGCGAGGTTCACGGTGGCGCTCGCGCGCTGCATCGTGGGCGTGCACGCGGTGGACGACGTCGAGGTGGTGACGGACGTGCTGACATCGCCGTTCGACGACCGGCAGCGGCCGCGCGAGCCCAAGCGCGACACCCTCGAGGTGGCGCTGCCGTTTGCGTACCCGTCGCTCAAGGCGCTGGCGGGCAAGGTGCTGCAGCAGCTGCCCGGGCCCGGCCCGCAGCCGCTGGCGGTGGTGCGCGTGCTGGCGAAGCGCGTACGGCACGCGCCACTCGCGTGCAGCATCTACGCCATCGACGCGACGCTCAACAGCGCGTGCGGCCACGACGCCGTGCCCGCGGCGTGGCCCGCCTTTGCGGCGCTGGACGAGCGGCAGCAGGAGGCCGTGCGCGGGCTGGCGAAGATCGAGGCCGACAGCTTCGTCTTCCTGCGGTCGCGGCTCGAGCGATGGCGGCTGCCGGCATCGGCGGCCGGCCTCAAGGCGTACATGGGCGGCACGGCGGCCGCGGTGGCGGCCGAGCAGTCACAGGCCGAGCTGGACGAGAAGCTGACGAAGATGATCAACAAAACCGTCAAACAGCAGGCGAGGGTCGAGAAGGCCGTGACGCGCTGCATCGGGTGTTTGTCTTGATGTCGTGAAGGGCGTTGGCGTCTTGCGTTTGTCTTCTTATCCTGCTTTACCTGACGGCAGCCGCCGCTGCCCGGGCGTCGTATTCATGGTAACAAGTATACCCGCTCGAGCAGTCCTTATAAGCTTCTCTTAGTAGTGTAAGTGTTCTATAATCCGCCGGATCCGCCAGTCGGTATATGTCATCAACAACGACCAGAAGTAATACACGTCGGTGTCTCTTGCTAGTCCCAGCGTGTCAGTTGTGACACCCAGCTTCTTATCCGGGTAACCGGCCACACATTCTTGTGCCCGGCTGGATACCGGTATAGCACGCCGTATGCACAGGGTATATCGCATATAGGACGGTTGGTATCATCTGTCGTCGTCCTGCGGGACAGACCTGAGTATTCAGTTATACAACACCGAGCTGCAACAGGACTGCTCCCATCGTCGAAGGCGAGAGCCCGACGCCGTCGGTGCCCGTGGTCGACTGCGCCACGGCCTCGGCTGGCCGCCAAGTCCAAGCTGTTCATGTCGGCGATCGTGCGCCACCGCATGTACCAGGGCGTGTGCACGGCGCTGCTGACCAGCACGCACCGACAGTGGGTGGGCGATGAGAAGGTGGTCAGCGTCTCGCCGCCGCAGCTGAACGACACCATCATCTTCTCCATCGGACCCGCCGCGCGCGCGCAGGAGCTGCACCGCGACGCGGCCATCCACCACCACACCGCATGCGTCTCAAGGACTACGTCGTCGGCCAGGATCTCGGCATCGGTTCTCATCCCTGGGTCGCACATCTGAAGCATGGACACGCCGCCGTGCGAGTACCTGGCCGTCTATGCCGAGCTGGCGCCCGGCGACGGCTTCCTCATGATGGCGTCGTGCTACCACGGCGCTCGTGAACACTCGCAGGAGGAGACCCAGTACCACAACAACGATCCGGAGACCCTTGAGAAGCTGTACGGCGACGATGTGGACATGCTGAAGCTCATCGGCTACGACATCAGCCCGCCCTTCCTCGGCTGGATCCAGGGCGGTCATCCACTGAAGGTGCCGTACAAAAGACTATATCGCTAGTGACGACTTGTATCGGCGGGAGGGGGTGGGTGGGTCGTAGTCGTGGTCATGGTCGTCGTCGTAGTCGTCATCGTAGTCGTGGTCGTTGATCGTGATCGTGATCGTGAGGTCGTATGTTGGTACCGTATCAGCCATAGAAGCTATAGAAACAACACGGTCCGATTCCCCTTGCGCATGGTCTGTTCGAGCCCCGGCGGGTGGGCCAGGGCGGCGCAGCCAGCAGTGGCCCAGTGCGTCTCGAGCAGCAGCTTGGCGTCGCGCACGCTGCGGGCGGCGTAGGCGGTCGACAGCGCGTCCAGCCTGGCGGCCAGCGCGGCGCGGTGGGCGGGCTGGCGGGCGCAGGCGCCGAGGACGACCAGGGGCCAGCACAGCGTGGTGGACGTGACGGCGCCGAGCGGGATGGCCGCGAGGAAGGGCAGGACGCGGTCGAGGGCGGCGTCGACGTTGTTGTCGCCGTCGTCCGCGCCACCGCACGCCGCCGCCAGGTACACGAGAAGCGCCTGCTGGTACAGGCGGCCGCACACGGTGTGGGCCTCGTCGTCAGACGCGGGTTGCCAGGCGGCCAGTTCGCGGGCCAGGTGATCGCGCTCGATGCGCTCGGGCGCGGTGGGCGCGCGGCCGGCCTCGGCGGCGGCGCACCAGCGGTGGGCGACGCACGAGACGCGCGGGATCAGGCGAAAGAGGGCGTGCACGCAGCTGGCGGTGGCGGCGGCGTCGCCCAGCACGGCAAAGAGCAGCGCCGTGTCGTCGGCGACCCACTGGTCCGTGGAGTCACCCATGGAGATGTGCGCGAGGATGAGCGTGTAGACGTAGCGCTCGACGAGGAAGCGGCGCAGGGCCGGGCCCAGCCGCGCATCCGGCAGCGCCAGGGCCTCCTGCAGCAGCGCGCGCGCCGCGAGCAGGTGCTGCAGGGCGTGGATGCCGGCGTCGGCGCGGAAGGTCTGGGGGTCAGCAGGAGAAAGAGAAGAGGGACGGGACGAGGAACGAGAGACGAAGCGCACCTCCAGGCTGCACAGCAGCAGCGTCGTCACGAGCAGCGGCACGACGCAGTCGCGGTCGCCCAGCGCCAGCTGCGTCAGGCCGGCCTTGGCGCCCTGCAGGGTCTGGCCGTAGTGCAGCCAGGCGGCGGCGTCGACGGCGCAGCCGGCCTGGTTGGCGTAGTGGATGCCGCTGAAGGCGACCAGCGCGTGCAGCACCAGGTTGCTCTCCATGGCCAGCGGGAGCAGCTCGCCCAGGAACGGGTTGCGCGTGCCCTGGCACACGGCCAGCACGCGCGCCGTGCGGTGCACGTAGTGGGCGAAGAAGTGCCGCGACCGCGCGTGCCGCAGCGGGCCGCGGCTCGCCAGGACGTCGAGGCAGGGGAGGAGGGTGTCGGCGGACACGGCGGATACGGCGGACACAGCTGTCGCGTCGGCGGCGTCCCGCGGCGACGTGTCTGTCGGTTCCGTCACCTCCGCCACCGCCGTCGCCTCCGTCGGCGACCGCGATGCGCGCACGCGCCCCGGGCTGCGCCGGCCGGTCGGGTTCGTGCGCCGCAGCAGCGCGCTGTGCAGGGTGTTGTCGCCGCGCGGATACGTGCACAGCAGGCCGTTGCGCTGGCAGTTGGCGCAGTGCGGGGCCTCCTCGCCGCACTTTTTGCGCCGCAGCCGGCAGCCGATGCAGCCGGTCGTGGACCGCCCGCGGCGGCTGGGCGGCGAGAGTGTCTGCATGGTGTCGTCCCGGGCGGTTGGCAGTCCTGGAAACTGAGAGTTGGACGTGGCAGGGGGGCGGATAAATGGCTGTTGATCGGCGGCCGGCCCGTCTGATAAGGAAATGAGCGCCTGTTGTTTGCTATTTAGCTCGGAGCCCGGTCGCCGCCGTCGATCTTGTCCTCTATCATCTACAAGACAGGAAAAAAGAGAAGTAGGAGAAGAACGGCAACACAGGAAACGAGACAACCAAAACAAACCCCTTTCCGCCACGTGACGTTTACAGGCCGAATTACTCAAAACGGAAATCTACTCAGGGCCGGACCTTCCTCGGCCAGGCCCTGTTCCACCTGCGTCGCGTGCAGGCCGTCCAGGTACGGCAGCAGCACGTGCGCGTACGCGTCGCGTCCTTTGTGTCTGGTTGTCAGGTGTTAGAAGGAGGAGAAAATAAGGTAGAAAAAGAACGGAGCAAAAAAAGACACACTTTGCCATGTCGCCCTCCCAGCTGCGCACCAGCGACGCCAGCCGCCCCGGCACGCCCGGCTCCTGGGCCACCTGCGCCATCGGCTCAATGTACGTGTGCACCATCCACACGACGGCGCCGGACACGGGCAGCCGCCGCAGCACCTGGCGCTCCTGGCGGAACCAGAGCTGCGACACGTCGCGGACGGGCCCCGGCGGCGCCCACACGCCGTGGCTGGGCGTGCCGACGCCCGGACCGCGCAGCACGGGGTCCCAGTCGTCTTCGGGGCCCATGGTCTCGGTCGGCCAGTGGTAGGCGTCTGATGGGGAGATGAGCAGATGATCGATGGTCGCCTTTGGTCTACAGACGTACCGTGTGTCGAGATCGCAGTGGCTGTCTTGTTAGAAGAGGGAGACGCGAGACTGCCGCACGGGGAAGACTTACTGTTCCTCTGGACGGGCCCGTCGACCCGCAGCTTCGACAGGTACCTGTGTCTGCCGTCAGCCGATGGGCTTCCTCCGCTGTCGAGGGGGGCTACGCACCGGTCCAGCGGCTTCTCCAGCTGCTCCTTATAGTGCGGGACATGGCCGCTGTAATGCAGGTCCGCGAGCGAGAGGCCGACTGTCTGTCAGCGAGGTTCAGAGGGAGGACGCAGAACAGGAGAGCCCACGCTTGTCCTTGATCCGCTGGCCGCCGCCGATGCCGAGCATCATCGCCACCAGCCGGTAGCTCCCCCGGCCGTCCGGGACCAGCACGTTGATGTCCGTCGGCTGGATCAGCCCGGCCACCGTCAGCGGGTCGGCCGTGGCCAGGTCGAACGCCGCGCCCAGCGCCGGCATGGCCACGGTGGCCACCGCGTCCAGGCCGGACCACCCGCGCCCGTCGCCGCGGCCGGTCCGCGTGATCGTGTACACCTGCGGGTAGCGCCGCGACAGGAACTCGCACAGGTCCTGGCAAAGCTCGTGGACGGCCGCGCGGCCCTCGGGCAGCGTGCGCACGATCTTGTCGCCGCGGTCCTGGAGACGGGCGACCTTGAGCCGGTAGTACTTGGGCCATTCGTTGTCGAGCTGCCGTGTTAGTGGCCGGGGGGGGGGGGCGAGCAGAGGAAAGAGAACACACCATCACCCACGAGTCCTTGTCCAGCTTGCGTGTCTCGATCGTGCTGTCTGTCAGCTGCGGTTCCTGTCTGCTGTCCCCAGTCACCTACTGTCTCTTGTAGGCATAGCGAAAGGCCCGGAACCGCGGCGGCTCCGTCTTTTCCAGGTCAAAGGCCGTGTCCGGCGACGGCTCCGGGTACGTCCAAGGTTCTGTCGGTCAGATTGGAAAGCTACCTCGGTAACGGACGTACATACTCTCTTCCGGTGTCTTCTCAACCAGCTTGGCCACCTTTGCGCCGCCTCGCTGCCACCGGACCAAGGCCGCGACGCATCCGGCCAGCAGCAGGAGAAGGACCGACAGCTGCATCGTGAGTCGTGAAGCCGTTCGTGAACTCTTGGCCGCCGCAGCACAGGCCGGTCACTGGCCATGCCTATATGTCGCCAGGCCCTTCATCCGGCCGGTGCTCGGATAAGCGCGCCTTACGGCTCCTCCTCCGTGGGCGTCGCCGGCTGCTGCCACCGGCCCCACGGCTGGCGATAGCGGGCGCCCTTAGCCCCCGGGCCAAGTGTAAATACAACGCCCCTGCTGGCCTCGATAAGCGCGCCTTCCACTCAGCACTCGACGCACGCGTGCACGCAACATGGCCGGCAAGATATATCAGCCGATCGGCGCGCCGTGTCCAGCAGAATGAGCAGACGAGGCGCAACCAACCCGGAACGCACGAATCTCTGCTCTCGCACGCGTGCCTCATTGCCCACCCACCCCCCTCGAGCATGGAGAAGAACACGGCCGGCGCCGTGCAGGACCTGGGCGACTCCAGCGTAGGTCCCCTCCTCTGGGCGTCCCGACTGACCGCCTGTGCTCACCAACCAGTCCGTCAGCGAGCACAATGGGTCCCAGGTCCGCCTGTCCGAGTACGGCATCCACCGGGGCCTCAAGTCGCACCACATCCAGCTGATGGCCATATCTGGCGTCATCGGGACGGGTAAGGCGTGCGGGGATGCTGCTAGGAACCACCCAAGCCCACGCTGACCCCCCAGGCCTCTTCGTCGGCACGTCCAGCGTGCTCAACTCGGCCGGGCCCGGCGGCCTGCTCATCGGCTACAGCATCTGGTGTGTGTTTCTGCTGTGCGTGGCCCACGCCATGGGCGAGATGTCGGCGTACCTGCCGGTGCCCGGGTCGTTTGTGACGCGTACGTCCCGCCCTCCGCCCGCCGTGGCACCGTACCCGGACTGACACTGCAGACATTGGACGCTTTACGGATGAGAGCGCCGGCGTGGCCATGGGCTGGGTGTATGCCTACAGGTGCGTGTCGAAGCAGTTGAAACCATCCAGGTTGAACACGATGCTAACCGAGCAGCATGTGAGTTGGAAGTATATACGCACCATGCTAAATGCCCAGTGACTGAGACTGACCTGTCCTCAGGATGTACGTTGTCCCTCTCTCGTCCTCTCCCTGCCCTCCTCACTGACCCGCTGCTCACCAGGATCTTCACGGCAGCCGACTGCACGGCCATCACCGGCCTCTGGTCGTACTGGTTCCCCGACATCAACCCCGGCGTCTGGGTGGCCATCACGCTGTCCGTCGTCTTTGTGCTCAACTGCCTGGCCGTCAAGTACTTTGGCGAGGCCGAGTTCTACGCCTCCATCTTCAAGATCTTCCTCATCCTCGGCTTCCTCGTCTTCACCTTTATCGTCGTTCTCGGCGGCAACCCCAAGCACGACCGCATCGGCTTCCGCTACTGGCGCCACCCGGGCGCCTTTAACGAGCAGTACACCACCGGCTCGACCGGCCGCTTCCTCGGGGTGTGGGGGTGAGTCCTGCATACATACCTCTGCTTTGTTTGTCCATCTAACAACCAGCGTCTTCAACACGGCGGCCTTTGCCATTGGCGGCCCCGACTTCATCGCCAACTGCGCGCCCGAGACGGTGAACCCGCGGCGCAACATCCCCAAGGCCGTGCGCCGGGTCATCTACCGGCTGATTGTGTTTTTCATCCTGTCGGTCTTTGCCGTCGGCCTGCTGGTGCCGTACAACGACCCGACTATGCGTGCGTACCTTTTGACGTCCAATACCGGATCACACACTGACGGGCAGTCACGGCCATCGCCTCCGGCAACGGCGTGGCCAAGTCGCCGTTTATCATTGCCATGAACCGGCTGGACATTCCCTTTCTGCCGGACCTGTGCAATGCCGTCGTGTACGTGACGCGGTCATTCATAATATAATGAAATACACGGCCATGCTGACGGACCACAGCATCACCTCCGCCTGGAGCTGCACCAACTGCCTGCTCTTCCAGGCCTCGCGCACCGTCTTCGGCCTGGCCAAGCACGGCCGCGCCCCCGCCCTCCTGGCCCAGACGACCAAGAGCGGCGTGCCGCTGCCGGCCCTGCTGCTGTCCATCGCCATCGCCTGCCTGGCGTTCCTGTCGTGCAACACCGCGTCGGCCGTCGTGCTCAACTGGTTCATCAACCTCGGCTCCACCGCCATTATGATTGCCTACATCCTCATGATGGTCGCCAACATCCGCTTCCACGCGGGCCTCCAGGCCCAGGGCATCAGCGTCGACGTGCTGCCGTTCAAGAGCCGCTTCACGCGTAGGTGTCTCTGACCGCCGTCTCGTTTCCCGGCACACACTGACCACAGCAGCGTACTCCAACTACTTTGGCATCTTCTGGGTCGGCATCATCCTGATTACCAACGGATACGGTGAGTGTTTTTGAGTCGTATAAAAGCCGACGACCTGCTGACCGCCAGGCGTCTTCATCCACGGCCACTGGAGCTTCGCCGGCTTCTTCACGGCATACTTTACCATTGTCCTCTTCGGTGCGTGCTCCCCCTTTCCACCTATAACCTTCTTTTCTCATTCCCTAGTCGTCATCTACCTCGGCTGGAAGATCGTCAAGCGGACGCCCTTCATCAAGGCCCAGGACATGGACCTGACCACCGGCCTCGCCGAGGTCGACGAGCACGAGGCGCAGCTCGAGGTCAAGAAGCCAGCAACGCGCTATGAACGGTAGGTTTCTTTGCATTGCCACACCTTCAATTATTCGACGTTGTGCTGACACCTGTTTAGCTTCATGGACTGGATGTGGTGATGCGGAAGGGACATGTTTGGTGGATATGGCTGTTTCTGTTTTTCTTTCTAAGGGACTCGAGGACACAGACGGTCTCGGGACAGTAACTCAACACGACCGAATGAATGAATATAAGAGCACATCAACGATGCACTCTCTATTGGTTGCTCGACTGATCACCAGCCGTAAATTCTTCCTTAACATCGCTCACCAGCAGGCTACTGGGATCTTCTTGTGCAACATGGGACAGAGACCGTATAAAAATAATGTCCCTCAAGGCCACCATACTTTATAGAAACATCTCAGCTCATGCTATGCCGCCGTATGACACTTGGTGGTGGTCGTTTATACTCCGTACACAGTGTGTACCAATTGACGCTAGCCCGATCGGGACACACCCCACGAGACGGCCGAGGTCGCTGCACGCGCCACCAGTCGGAAGAGACTGCGGGCAGAAAGCAACAAGGATGTCTCTTTTTTCTAGTCGCATGCCTCCATTGACCCCGACACGCCTTCCGTGATGCGGCCACCCGCCATTTTCTCCTCGTCTGCTGCCCGCGCCGTCCTCGGCCGGCACGCCACCGCTCTGGCCCCGGCCTCGGCCGCGGCCGCAGCCGTTTCGCGAGCGGCGACGGCGACCTCTGCCGCCAGCTGGGCCTGCACCCGGTGCTGTCGCAGCAGCCCGCTGGCCGGCCGCATCGCCAGTGGTCCGCGGTTCTTCTCGTCTGCCGCCGCGCGCCGCGCACCCTCGCGACGACTGCCACCGCCACCGCCACCGCCGCCGCCGCGCAGCCGTCGCCGGCGGGCCATCATCCTGACCGCGAGCGGCGGCACGGCAGCGGCCACGCTCCTGGCCTTTACGGACGACATCAAGCAGGGCTACGAGACGGCCGAGCGCGCCGGGCGCGTGGCGACAGGGCTGGCGCTGTGCATCAACGAGTGGGTGTCCCCAGACTCTTTTTGGGGAGGATCAAGCTGACGGAACAGCTACCGCAAGACGCTCAACCGCCGCGACGCGATCGACGATGCGGCCGAGAAGGAGGCGCTGCTGCGGGCGTGCCACAAGCGCTGTGCGGAGCGCACGCTGCGGGTGCTGGAGAAGAACGGCGGCATCTTTATCAAGCTGGGACAACACCTGGTGGGTGATCTCGGGGACTTGCTGCTTTGTATGCTCCTGCTGACCACCAGAGCGCCATGACGTACCTGCTGCCGTCGGAGTGGACGACGACGTTCATCCCGCTGCAGGACCGGTGCCCGGTGTCGTCGTTTGCGTCGGTGGAGGCGCTGTACCGGGCGGACACGGGCAAGGACCTGTGGGACGACTTCTCCGAGTTCGCCTCCGAGCCGATCGGCGCGGCGTCGCTGGCGCAGGTGCACCTGGCGACGGTGCGGGCGACGGGCGAGCAGGTGGCGGTCAAGGTGCAGCACCCGGCGGTGGCGCAGTGGGCGCCGCTGGACATGGCGCTGACGACGTTGACGTTCTCGACGCTGAAGCGCTACTTCCCCGAGTACGACCTGGAGTGGCTGGCGTCGGAGATGGCCGAGTCGCTGCCGCAGGAGCTGGACTTTGAGCGCGAGGCGGCCAACGCGCGCCGCACGCAGGCGCACTTTGCCGCCCTGCCGCGCCCGCTGCCGCTGGTCGTGCCGCGCGTGCTGCTGGCGCGCCGCCGCCTGCTGGTCATGGCCTGCGAGGCCGGCCACCGCCTCGACGACCTGGCCTACCTCGACGCCCACGCCATCGACCGCGACGCCGTCTCGGCCGCCCTCGCCCACATCTTCAACGAGATGATCTTTGGCGACGGCGCGCCGCTGCACTGCGACCCCCACGGCGGCAACCTGGCCGTGCGCGCGCGCCCGCCCGCCCCGGCCACGTCCGTGGCCGGGCTGCTGGCCCGCCTCGCCGCCTGGCTGCCCTTCGTCCCGCGCGCCCCCAACTTCGACATCATCCTCTACGACCACGGCCTGTACCGCGACATCCCGCTGGCGCTGCGCCGCTCCTACGCCAAGCTGTGGCTCGCCGTGCTCGACGGCGACCTGCCGCGCATGCAGCACTACGCCCACGCCGTCGCCGGCGTCGACGCCCAGTCGTTCCCGCTGTTCGCGTCCGCCATCACCGGCCGCGACTTCCGCGTCCTGCAGTCCGCCTCCGTCCTGCAGCCGCGCACCGACGACGAGCGCGAACACATGGGCGGCCAGCTCCAGGAAGGCCTGCTCGCCGACCTCGTGCAGCTGCTCGGCCGCGTGCCGCGCGTCATCCTGCTCATCCTCAAGACCAACGACCTGACCCGCAGCCTCGACGAGGGCCTGCACACCCGCCTCGGCCCCGTCGGCGCCTTCCTCGTCATGGCCCAGTACTGCCTGCGCACCGTGCGCGACGAGCAGGTCGACGCCGTGCTCGGGCCCGCGCCCGGGCCCGGGCCCGCCCGCCGCCGCCGCCGCCGCGACGTGCTGGCCGCGCTGCTGTGGCCGCCCAGCGCCGCCCACCTGCTGGCCGCGTACGCGCAGTACGTGCACGGCCTGGCCAAGCTGCGCGCCTTTGGGCTGTGGCTGCGCGCGCGGCGCTTCGTCGGCATCAAGGACAGTTTTTCCGTGGGACTGTGACGAATCGTGGGTAGACAAATCGCTGGTATTGGTACATAGACAAAAGAGGCAAAAGATGCAAACTAGATCCCCCCCCCTACTCCAGCGACGGCTTCCCCAGCATGCCGTCGACGGCCGAGGCGCTGCGCCGGCGCCGGCGCTGCAGCACGTCGCGCAGCCAGTCGGACAGGGTGAAGCACCAGTGGCCGGCGACAAAGGCGCCGCTGAGCACGTTGACGATGCGCAGGGCCAGGACCAGCAGCCCGTCGCGCGACTCGTGGATGTTGAGCAGGATCGGCTCCATGTCGTACTTGACAAAGATGCCGGGGATGACGCGCTCCGACACGGCCGCGCTCTGCTCCGTGACCGCGTACTGGTTCGTGTGGATGGCGCGGGCGCCGGGCGGCGCGCCGGGCCGGCCGACGCTGTACACGGTCGGCACGACGGACAAGAAGTACTGGAAGCGGTGGAAGGGCGTCTCGGCGCCGTTGACCGTCAGGTCCAGCGGGTTGACCAGCGACGGGTAGAACGGCCCAAAGGACAGCTCGTTGACGACGTGCGAGAAGTTGAACGTGCTGTGGTCGACGTGGCCGCCGGCGCCGGCGTAGCCGTGCCCGCGCGCGGTGACGTGCAGGTCGCCCTGCACGCGGTTCAGGTCCAGGCTGCCGTAGATGCGGCAGCTGTCCGCCTGCCAGCCGCCCGGCACGCGCGGCGTCTTGCCCCAGCGCGCGCGCCGCCGGCCCAGCGCCACAATGTCGTGCACGTGCTCCTCGCCGAAGCCTTCCTCGTGGTGCGCCGCCGCCAGCGTCGTCCACCCGGCCCCCGTCACCAGCCGCCCCTGCGCGTCGCGCCCCAGCCGGTGGATGCCGCTGCGGTGGTCCGCCCACTGCGCCCACGTCGTCGTGTCGCGCTGCAGCCGCGCCGCCGCGTGGATCCGGTCGCCCGCCGCGTCCTGCACGTTGACGTGCACGTCGTCGCACCCCATGTGCACCACCACGTCGATGTTCAGCTGCAGCGTCGTGCCCACGCCCTTCTCCACCGCAAACGTGTGCTCCTCCGCGCCCGCCCACCACCGCACCAGCTCCGCCCACACCACCACCGCCGACACCACCAGCATCGCCACCGTCCACTTGCCGCCGCCCGCCGTCCGCTGCACATACTGCGGCTTCGCCTTGGGGAACGCGTCAAACGCGCTCACAATGCTGCTGCTCGACCGCGGCCCAAACGCGTCTTCGTCCAGCTGGCCGCCGCCGCCGCCGCCGCCGCCGCCGCTCTTCTCGTAGCCGTTCATCGTTTGGCCGCTCCGTCCGCGCGCGTGCGCGTGCGCGAGGTCGAACGCAGGGACAAAGGACAACGAATCGACGCAAGTCCGCGTCCAGCTCCCGAATTCGTGCTGTCGTGCGTTGCCGTGCCGTGCGAGGTCGTGGCGGCGTGCGGGTGTTGCGTCTGGAGAACGCAGCTTTGTCTGGGAAAGGACAGCTCAGCCTTTCAGACGAGCCGGCCGCGTGCACGTGCCCACCAAAGGGCCCGTTGTCCCAGCTGTCCCTGGCTAATTCGGGCGCTAACGCTGCACGTTTCGGGGCTCGTTACGGGGCATGTTTCAGTGGGCGAGGGCCTATGCCCAGAATCGAGGTCGTTTTCTGTTCGCGACCTTCTTATGGACGAGGCCAATTGCTTTCAAGAAAGAGCTCTCAGGGAATATGCAAGTCTCAAAAACCGCCGCTGTCTATGCCTTTCCGTGACAGCAGGTGCCGCCCGTCTATGCCGTCGTGCGGCCGCGTCCGAAGCCCTCCGTCTCCCGCCCTTTCGCGCCTCGTCCCTCCTCTGCCTGTCATAACGCGGTCGCGCGGAACGAGATCGAGGGACCCCGCAGCGACTGCACGTTGCGCGGCAGCCGCAGCTCGGCCGCCCCCGACTTGAGCAGGTGCAGCGCCTTGGCGCGCGCGGCCGGCTCGACGACGCCCGTGCGGTCCAGCAGCGCAGTCGCCTTTTCCATCGCCGGGCCC
The DNA here is from genome assembly GCA_001676865.1 of Ceratocystiopsis minuta. NCBI lineage: Eukaryota > Fungi > Ascomycota > Sordariomycetes > Ophiostomatales > Ophiostomataceae > Ceratocystiopsis > Ceratocystiopsis minuta. Next base: position 25,418 of record LZPB01000005.1, read on the forward strand.
ATGCCCTGGCACGTCTTGGTCAGCACCTCGTGCATGCTGGCCAGCACGCGCTCGGCCGCGCGCGCCAGCGGCAGGTCGGGCGCGGCCACGGCGTCGTCGCTGAGCCAGGCGCGGCGCTGGAAGAGCGCGGGCTCCGCCGCCGCGGCCACCGCCTCGCGCATGCGCACCACCATCAGCGCGCCGAACATGTCGCCCGTGCCGCTGAAGTAGCAGTTGATGCGCGGGAATTCGATCTGGAACAGGCGCGCGCGGCCCGCCGCCGTCATCGACGACCCAATCACCGACAGCGACGCCACCGGCTGGCCCGGCGCCGCAAACGACACCGACGTCAGCACCACGTGCGGCACGCGGAACTGCTCGTGCAGCACCTGGATGGCCGTCTGCAGCGACGCCATGTCCTCGATCTTGACGCCGGTGAGCAGTCTGCGGGTCAGTAAGAGTATGAAGAAGGGCGGGGGGGTATCTCGTCTCGGAACGCACTCAGCCTCGAACTGGTTCGGCAGCACCAGGTCCGCGTTCGACAGCAGCTTCTTGTACGCCGGCACCACGTCCTCGGCCACGTAGAGACGGCCGTCGTCGCCCATGACCGGGTCCAGCACCCAGAAGAAGCTGCCCGGGTCGGCCGTCGCCCGCTGGCGCAGCTCGTCCGCCATCCGGCCCACCACCTCGACCGCCGCCGCGCCCGGCACATAGCCCGACAGCATCATGTCGAAGTTGTCCAGGTACGACTGCTTCAGGCCCTCGTACAGGTCCCAGAGCTCCGCCGCCGACGTCTTGGTCCCGCGCACCTGCCGGTATCCTGTGTGGTTGCCTGGGGCGTGTCAGCGAGAGCAGATCGACGCGAGATGGGGCGCGGTTGGACACACTGAACTGGACCGTGTTCATGGCCACCACGTCGCACCCGAGCGACTGCATGGCAAAAACGGCAATCTTGTTGCCCACATGGCTGCGGGACGGTTAGCAGGTTGTCCACCAGAACTCGGCGGCGGAGGAGCACGCGTACCCTGACACCACCTGCACAGCAAACCGTTAGATTAGATCAATTGGCGAAGGAAGGACATAGAGGCCAGAACAGGGACGTACATGACTGGCAATGGACAAGACCCGGGTTTCGGGAAACTCTGGCGCGGCCGCCATCACGGGGCTGTCTGTGTGGCCTTGTCGGTTCCCCAGGCGGGGGAAGAGAAGGAGAGAAGCGCGGTGGCCGTGAGAGGAGGGACGCCCGCCGGGTGCGTGTATGCCGCGGTGTTGTTAGCCGGGGAGAGAAGAGACCGAGAGAACGTTTTGCGCCGACGAGATGGCTTCCGGGATCGCTGTCGTGTAAACCAAAACCTCCTCCGACGACAACGAGAGTGCGGAAGAAGAATGAAACTCGGGAGATGCGGTGCACAGTGCCGTCGGGGAGGGCAATTGGGAAGAGATGACGTAGAAGCAAAGGCTTTTGGATTTTCCGCAGCGGCGCGGCGATCAAGTGAGGGTTATCGTCGGCAGGCGGCGGATAACTGGACTGACTCAGGCCTAAAAAAAGCCAAAAAAAAAAGAAAGTAAAAAAAAAAAACGATAACGCCGCTCAGTTCCAAGTCGCACCCGCGGGCCTTCCTGTTCAGGAAAAATTAGGGGATCGGAGAGCCTGAATCGGACCACCGTTATCTAACGGGCCTTTAGCGGGGAAGTGCCACAGCATCTCCGAGTCGAGAAATCCGGATACGGAGCAGAATTCCTCGGTCCGGGAGCCCTACAAAAAGCCAGAGAAGCACGTTCAACACGGGAAGTAACAGAAAACAGAAGCAGTCGTAGGATTCCGATCAACGCATTCATATACATCGCTCTGCCTGCCAGTCCATCCTCCGTTTCCACGCCCATGTCCATCCATCTGGCGTCCTGGACCGTCGTCGTGTTCGGGGGCCCGTCTACTCGTCGCCGATCTGTCATGTCCGTTAGCAAAGAGTCCGCAGATGCTCCACAGAGAGAAAGAGGCGCGCCGTAGGGTACACACCTTTGGTGCCAGGTAGAAGCGCAGATAGCTGCTGCCCGACAGGATGTACTCGACCAGCAGCGGCACCTCGCTGGACAGGCAGATCTTGACCTGCGTGGCCAGGCTGGCGGCCTTGCAGAAGTTGACCAGGTACTTGAGCGAAAAGGTCAGGGCGACCGGGTCGCTCAGCTCAATGTCAATGTTCTCGCCCGGCTTCTCCACGTTGGTGTGGCTGCGCAGCGTGACGCTGCCGCTGCCAATGTCGCCGTTGCTCGAGAACTTGATGCCGTCCTTGGTCGCCTCGATCGTGACCGAGTCGCTCATGGCCATCAGGTCCGCCGTGATGCGCCGGAACTCGCTGCTCGGCATCGTCACCGTCGCCGCGTACTCCGTCTCCGGGATGCCCAGGTGCTCCTGGTCAATGTCCATCAGCTTGAGATCGTACTCGCTGATCCGGTCGTTCTCGCTGCTCTCAAACACCAGGTTCAGCGAGTCCGGCGCGTCCGCCGCCTTGAGCGTCAGAATATCCTCGTTCTGCGCCGCCCGCAGCACCTTGGTCAGCGACGTCAGGTTCACGCCCAGCGCAATGTTGCGGTCGCAGCGGTACGGCGAGAAGCCCTCCGCCTTGAGCAGCATCGACACCAGCGCCACGTGGCTGCTGTCCATCGCCTGCAGCGCGATGCCCGAGTCGTTGCAGTCAAAGTTGCAGTCCTGCACGAGGTCCTTGATGGCGTCGACGACCTGATGGGGGGTTAGTTCAGGGCTTTGGCGACCAGGTGCACCGCGAATCCACGCACCTTCTTCAGGATCGACGCCTGCTCCAGCCGTGCTTCCAACATGGTTGCGGTGTGTGTGTTTTTGAGTAGAGGGGGAAAAGAGAGCGGAAGAAGCAGTCGATGACGAGGCGTGCAGAGAAAAGACGGGCGAGCAAAAACGGGCAGAAGGTCGTTCGGGACAGAAAGGGAGATCGTCAGATGAGATCCGAGCTGAGAGAGAAGTGACGGAAGCCAAAAAAACTGGAGGAGCATGAGCTACGGAGTCGACACGCTTCCTGCAGACGCGACTTGGGTTTTTCGCGTTTTAGGCAGGAAAGGGCGCTTTACGCGTCTCGTTTGTTTAATTGACCCAGCTCGGCGCGGGGCACGCTGGCGCTGCCCCACGTCGTGGGCTGGTCGCCCTATTGGTTTACTGGACGCGGCAAGACGGTGTCTATCCAAATCAATTAAAGGCTGAAAAACGAATGCATCCTGTCCCGTGAAGGCGTTTTGTTTCCAGAGTACGCCCCAGCGCCACGCAGAGAATCCTACACGCAAATATCCCGCAAGAAAGACATTCCATGGCCGTCATGCCGCGCCGCCGTCCGCGTCCGCCGCCGGCGACGTCGACACGACGGCCTCGTCCGAGTTCTTCTCCGCCGTGGACGCCGACACGGCCTCGTCCGGGTCCTGCTCCGTCGTGGGCGCCGACACGGCCTCGTCCGGCGTCTGCTCCGTCTTCGGCGCCGACACGGCCTTGTCCGGCTTCTGTCCTGTCGTGAGCGCCGACACGGCCTCGTCCGGGTTCTGCTCCGTCTTCAGCGCCGACACGGCCTCGTCCGGCTTCTGCCCCGTCTTGGGCCGCAGGTTGATGACCATCTCCAGCTCGCGCAGCATCCCGCGGTTGGCGTCCGCCTGCTCGCGCACCTCGGCCCGCCGCTCGCGGTCCTCCTTCATCTTGGCCATGCGCTCCTCGCGCGTCAGCAGGCTCCGCCGCCGCAGCGCCGACGGCGGCTGCGCCACCGCCTCGAACACGACCGTGTCCGCCTCGTCGTCGGGGTCGCCGCCGTCCAGCGTCGCCGGCGGCGGCGAGCCCGTCAGCGCGCGCAGCGCGTCCTCGGCCGTACCGCCGCCCCCTCCTGCGCCGGCCGCGCCGCCGCCGCCACGGACGCTGGGCGACAGCGTCGGGGAGAGCAGCATGCTGATCGACGAGAGCCTCTTCTCGTTACGGTTGATGCCCGACGCCAGCACGGACCGGCCCTCCTCCCACGCCTGCACCAGCAGCTTGAGGTCCTGCCCGATGGACTCGTACTGCGCCATCAGGTCGGGCCCCAGCTGCGTAATGTCGTCCGCCTCGTTGAGCGTCTGGTCCGACTCCTCGCGCAGCAGCGCCAGCTTGGCCTGCAGCCCGCGGATGCCCGTCGACAGCGAGTTGAGCTTGCCCAGCTGCGACCGCCACCGCTCGCGGCCGGGCGACAGCGGCGCCTTGTTGGGCGTGGCCACGGCCGGGAACGTCCCCGCGTCGCCGAGCATCACGCGCAGCCGCTCGTAGCCGACGGCGGCCGTCTCGGCCAGCGCGCGCAGCCCCTCGACGGCCGTCGTCCAGCGCACGAGGTCCGAGTCGTCGCCGTTGGGCTCGAGCGCCAGCAGCGCGCACAGAAACATCTTGCGCACGGTGTGGAAGCGGGCCGCCAGCACGGTCAGCGTCCGGATCGAGTCGGCGTCGTCGAACTCGGTCTCGGAATAGCCCTGCAGCGCATCGGAAATGTCAAAGTCGCTGATGTCGTAGATGTGGTAGTACATCTCGAGGTCGCTCTCCTCCGTGAAGCCCTTGATGGCGTTGGTCGTCTGGATGTACCGCGGCAGCGCCTCGGCAAAGAAGCCGCGGACGGCCTTGCGCAGCCGCAGGCAGCGCCGGGACTGGCTCCGCTCATCCATGCGGCTGATCGGCGGCAGGGGGGCGCTTCTAGTCGGACATGTCAGAAAAGGGCCAAGACGGCTGGAGTCTGACAGAGAAAACAAGCACTCACATTCTGTACCCCCGCGACACCAGCTCCACCTCCTTGATAAAGGCAATGGCGGCGCTGGCAGCGCTGTCAAAGTCGTGCGACCGTGCCACAAACGCCTTGGCATCGTCGAGCGTCGCCTGCAGGATGCGCTGCACCCGCTGCTGCCGCACATAGACGCAGCCGACGACGGCGGCCACCGCGAGCAGCGGGACGGACACCAGGACGCGTTTCTTGGCGAGGCTCGCCATCCCGCCGGCCACCAGCCAGCTCACCACCCATGTCAGGACAACCACACCTGCGGCGCCCACCGTGACGCTTGTGGAGGTCAAGGCCTGCGGCGACTCCGGTCCCGCAGCACCGGCGCGGCCTACGGAGCCGTCGCTGCCGTCCTCGCCACTGGGTATACTGGCATGCGGGTGCGGGCCGAGCGTCGAGGGCCCGAGGAGCAGCGAGGTGATGATGGTGTAACGGAACTTTTCGATAAACTGGGTGCTGTCGGCGCGACCGAGTCTGGACGCAACAGCTCTCTGGGAAACGGGTTAGTCGTCGTCTCTTTCTTTCCTTTTCTCTTTCCTTCTCCAACCCGTCTTGCATACACAATATCGATTGTCCGACAGGGACGGACTCCGCCTCGACTTGACGCTCAGCGCAGCGGGAACCTTGTTGCGGAAGCGCTTCCGCACCAGCGGCCGGCCGACGGGCGCAAAGGAGGGCGAGGGCGGACTCGGCGGCGGCGTGTCGAAGCCATTGCTTGGCTGGCCGGACGGGCCGTGCTTGAGCTGCTGGTCGGGTGTGAAGGGGAGGGGTGGCGCGAAGCGTGTGGCCGGGCCGGCGGCGGCGCTGGCGTCCGAGTCGGTGTCGGCCTGGGCCAGGACGTCGGCGGCGGAGGTGGAGGGCGTGAGGACGGCGGGAACCCAGTCGGCAGACGTGCTGTCGCCCTGCTCTAGAAAGATGGAAAAGCGGTTGGCGTGTGCAAAGAATCGAGGCATGGTGCGGGATGGAGAACAAGACAGAGAGAACGGGGCGGAGGAGGGAGGAGGGAGGAGGGAGGAGGGAGCTGTACCTCTTAGATAGTCGGCGAGCGGACTGTGGTCAAAGACAATGGATTCCATGGGACGCGGCTAGGACGACGGCGCATCCATGGACGACGCACCAGGTCGAGCAGAAACGCAGCAACGACGAGCCGGCGGCGGCGGGAGGATGGGCGCTGGGTCGGGGCGGCCGAGACGAGTCGAGGAACACAAAGAAAGGGCCCAGTAGGCGAGAGGCAACAAGAGGGGTGCGGTGTGTGTGTGTGTGTGTGTGTGTCGGAGATCCAGGGGTCCAGGGCCGAAGAATGAAGAAAGAGGCGGCGGCACTGGTCCTTGTCTGTGGCTGGCTGATGCAAGCGTCGACTGCGTGGCCGATCGGGGGAGGAATGCGGCCTAATGCTAGATCTGTCTCGGAGGAGGCTGGATGGGGAGAGGGTCCTGACAATGGGGTTGTCTGAGAGGAATGCGCAAGTTGGAGGGTCTGCAGCTGGTGCTGTTTTGCTTGCAGTGTTGGAGGTGCGGGCGTGGGCGGCGGTGGTGGTGGTGGCGTTCCGTGGTCGTTCTGCCGCGGTTCTGGTTGTTTTGTTTTCTCGGAAATGAAGACGACAGATGGCCAAATTAAGATTACTGGCGAGATGCGCCGGCACGGCCAGCTACAGCGCGTCTCCAGGGGTTTCCCCGGGGGGATAGCGCGTCTGGCTTACGCAATAGAGTGGGGGCGTCTTGTATTTCGGCCAATCAGGCGCGGCAGACAAGCGACCTGGACCAAAGAGGCCTCTGGGCTGGGGAGGCTGTGCGGCGGTTCTTGTTTCATTCCAGGCGGCGGGCGTTTTCTTTGTTTGTCTGGCGCCGCGCCATTCTGTGCAGCTGGAAGAACCGACCGGAACAAAACACGGACGGCTGCAAAAACGCGCCGAGCAGTAAGCAAGAAGAAAAAGATGGCATGAGAAGAGGCGGCGTAGTGCTGTTTATTTTGGATTGGCACTGCAAAAACGGAAAAAAGATCTTCTCCCCCCCCTACAGCTCGTCCTGCCACGGAATTGCATCCTGGGCGCCCTTCTTGGCGACTGTCTTGGCGGCCGCGTGGTTGGCCTTGCGCACGGCGGCCGCCAGGTCCAAGGCCGCGCCGCGTTTCTGCGCCTGCACGACCTCGAGCGCGTAGGCGCCGACAAACGTGTCGCCGGCGGCCGTCGTGTCGACGACGGTCGTCTTTTCGGCCGGCACCAGGCCTGTTGTCCGGCCGGGCGGGCTGCTGCTGCCAGCAGTGGATGCTGCTACTGCTGCTGCTGCTGCTGCTGCTGCGCCCGCCGGCTGCGCCTCCGTCGTCGCGTAGAACACGCCGCGGCCGCCCAGGGTGATGAGCACGGTGCGGACGCCGCGGGCGAGGAAGGCGTCGGCGGCGGCGTGCAGGCCGGGCTCGGCGTCGAGCGCGGCGGCGGGCACGCCGGTCAGGATGGCGGCCTCGGTCTCGTTGACGACCAGGTGGGCCAGGCCGGCGTAGGCCTCGGGCGGCAGCTGCGGCAGGGCGGGCGCGGCGTTGAGCAGCACGGGCACGGGGCCCTGCGGCGGCGCGGCGCCGGCGCCGGCGGCACGGGCGGCGCGCAGGATCTGCAGCAGGGTGGGCAGCGGGATCTCCAGCTGCAGGATCAGCAGGTCCGGGCGCGGGTCGGGCAGGCGCGCAAACTGCGCCGGCCGCAGCGCGTCGTTGCTCTCGGGCGACAGCACGATGCGGTTCTGGCCCGTGGCCGCGTCGACCAGCACAATGGCGACGCCCGTCTTGCTGCCGGCGTCCGGGCACACGGCCACGCCCGTCGCGTCGACGCCGCACGCCTCCAGGTGGGCGCGCAGCACGGGGCCGTACGCGTCGGCGCCGACGGCGCCGACCATGCGCACGACGGTTGTCGGTGGTGATGGTGGTGGCGGTGCTGTGCCTGCTGCTGGCCGCGGCCGTGACAGCTTCGCGCACGCCACCGCCTGATTCGCGCCCTTGCCGCCGGGCGCCTGCGCGTAGGAGAGCGCCTTCAGTGTCTCGCCGGGCAGCGGGTGGTGGTCGACGTAGGAGACGAGGTCCATGTTCAGCGACCCGATCACGGTGATCTGCGCAATGGCTGGCAACACGTCCGCCGGCGACACGCCCGCCGCGGGGGCCAACAGTGTCGCGATCATGGTCGACAGTGGACGCTGACAGCGAAAGAAGGTCTGGTCGTGTTCTGTGTCTTTGCTTTTTCTTCACGCTCGGGATAGTTCACACCGGGGGAGGGCTCGGGTGAAGAGCAGCTTCTGGCCAATCTCCTTTCTCCCTTTTTCTCTTTTCGAGCTTCATTTTCTTGTGCCTGTCGCCGTAGCCTCGCGTCTCGCCGCCTTACGAGTGGTTTGTCCCCGGTAGGCCCGGTGCCGTGCCCGTGTTAGTCGCTGCCGTCCAGGGGTCTGTAGGCTATTCGACTCGTTTCGTCGTAGGGCAGACCGTAGCCCCGGAAAGAAGTGGGACTAGTCCTGAGTCAGGACTGAGCAGCGCAGCAGCGGAACACGGCCCTAGCACGGCCCATCCCAGACGTGCGCGTGCCACGCAGAGCTTCTCCATCGCGTGACGAGCATGTCTCGTGGACAGATGATGCTTGCGGCAATACGGAGGAGGCTCAGTTGTGGAGTCGCTGCTTTACTCCGTAGTTTGGTTAATTTGATTTATTGACTTATTGATTTATTGGTTCATATTTATAGTTGAAATACCCATTTTATAGTACCTAATGCCAACCTCTACAACGTCTTGATCAGGTCGAAAAAGTGTGACCGGAAGCCCTCCGTGTCGACACTGACGGCCACGCGGCAGTTGGGCGGCGGCGGGTTGGGGATCTCTTGGCGGTCGCAGACCATGACGCCGCGGGTGACGCCCTCGCCGGTCTCGATGTTGACGGCCAGGTCGCGGTACTCGCACAGGTCCGGGCGCGAGACGACGGCGACGGCCAGCGGGTCATGCATGGGCACGGACGTCATGGGCGGCTGGCGGCCGGGGAAGCGCTGGGTCTGGTAGTCGATGTACGTGGCGGCGGCGTCGCCGGCGAAGCGGGCAAAGGCGGAGGGCGCCGCGCGCAGGGCCTGGGCGTCGTCGCGGGTCATGCGCACCTGCAGCGTGCAGTCGAGGCCGACCCAGCGCTGGGGCACGCCGGAGCGCAGCACGGCGCGCGCGGCCTCGGGGTCGGTGAAGACGTTGAACTCGCCCGGCTTGTTCCACGCGTACATGGTGCCGAAGAAGACGCCGCCCATGACGACCAGCTCGCGCAGCGCCGTGCGGATGCGCGGCTCCAGCAGCAGCGCCAGCGCCACGTTGGTCAGCGGGCCGATGCACACCAGCGTGATCGCGCCCGGGTGCGCCAGGATGTGCTCGGCCATGGCCACCGGCGCGTAGCCGGGCGTCGGCGCGCGCGCCGTCTCCCGCAGCGCCAGCACGTGCGGCGCCGGCGTGCGCCGCTGGTCCGTGTGCATCAGCGGCGTGGCCGCGCCGCGGTACAGCGGCGTGTCCTGGATGCCGAGCCGGTCCAGCAGCACGCCCGTCAGGATCGTCGCGCTCTCCAGGTCCGTGTTGCCGTTGACCGTCGTCACCATGTCCAGCTGCAGGTCGGGGTCGGCGTGGGCCAGGGCCAGGGCAAAGCCGTCGTCGACGTCGGCCCCGGCGCCCATGGACAGGTCCGTGTCCAGGATGATGCGTGTGGGTGGCATGCTGGGCGTGTGGAAGGGAGAGGAAAGTGAAAAAAAAAAAAAAAACACAATTGCCGAGATAAAAAATCAACAGACAAAACGGCCCTCGACACCAGCTCTCTCTCGGCTCTTGACCCCAGTGAAACCGTCCGTCACCCGACTGCGCATGCAGTATAGTCCCCGTTTTCTCTCCGCTGGCCCCGGCTTTCGTCCGGCTCTCTGCAGCCCCTAGCCTGCTTCCGGGGGCTATAGCCTACGCTGCGACCCGCCTGGCAGGCCGCCCCACGGGCTTAGAGCCGGCTTGACCCCGAGCTTCGCGCGGCTCTGTCTCGTTCTGTCTTGATTTTCTGCTTGTTTTTTCCTTTTCGTGCCCGGGGTGGTGTCACCTGTCCTGACCTTCTCCATACTTTGCGGAGTAGGAAGGAGCCGACACGAGGGCTAGGCCGGGGGAGGACGCGATTCCGGAGGCTTGTTTTTTCATTTTTTCCTCTTTGTTTTTTTTTCTTATTTCGTCTAGTCTTCTTCCCCAGTGCATCCCCGGATGTCCTCTCCCCGGATGCATATGTAGGGCCCCTTCCCCCGGTGTTTACCCCGAGGGAGCCACACACACGTTTTCTGTTTCTTCCCCAGTATATTGGTCTGTCTTGTCTTTTGTCTTGACTCGTTGTTTTCTTTTTTTTTTTCTTTTTCCCGTTCCTTGGATTATCATCCTCCTCTCACAATGGATCCCGTCGACCATGTCGAGACCACGGCCCACACGGCCGAGCAGTCCAAGGCCGCCGTGGACAAAGCGCTGGCCCAGGGCGAGGCCGTGCAGATGCGGTCGTCGCTCGACAATCTGTCCATCCTTCGGGCCATCCGCGTGTACTGGCGTGTGACGCTGATATGCTTCCTGGGCGCCTTCTGTGCCGCGCTGGACGGCTACCAGGTGTCCATCTCGAGCTCCATCGTGTCCAACAAGGGCTTCATCCGCACCATGTCGCACGGCGCCAAGGCCATCAACCCGACGCACATCTCCGCCTGGGGCGGCATGCTGTCCACGGGCCAGCTCGTCGGCGTCGGGCTGCTGCAGCTGGCGGCCGACTTTCTCGGCCGCAAATGGGCCATGCACATTACCTGGCTGACGCTGTGTGTTGTGAGTTCTCGTGTCCATCCCCCCGTGTCTGGTGTTCTGTCTGACCGCCAGTCTGTCGCCCTCGAGTCCGCGGCCAAGAACTGGCTCTACTGGCTGTTTGCCAAGCTCATCGCCGGCGCCGGCCTCGGCATGATGCAGGCCACGTACCCGGTGTACATTGCCGAGCTGGCCCCGACCCAGACGCGCGGGCTGCTGACGACGTTTTACATGTTGTGCGTAGACCTTCCCGAGTCCTCTCTCGTTTTCTTCCCACTGACATCCCAGCTGGTACGTCTTTGCGCAGATCTTCGCGCCGCTGGCCCTCCGCCAGCTCTCGCTCTCGGACCCCTACGACTTCAAGACGGTCATCTACACGCAGTGGGGCATGCTGGGCGCGCTGGTGATCATCAACGTGTTCCTGCCGGAGAGCCCGTGGTGGCTGGTGGAGCGCAACCGCGTGGCGGACGCGGAGGCGGTGCTGGCCAAGACGCACAAGAACGTCGACGGCTACAACGTGCAGGACGAGCTGTCGATCATTGTGGCCACGGTCGAGCACGAGCGGCTGCTGGCGCAGTCGGAGTCGACGAACCAGCTGGTGCAGATTGTGCAGAACAAGACGAACCTGTGGCGGCTGTTTATTGCGTTCTGGCCCAAGGCGATGCAGCAGCTGACGGGCCAGAGCGTGACCAACAACTACGGCACTTACTTCTGTGAGTAGGAGGAGGAAGACTGTAGGACCAGGCAGCAGATCGCTAATGTGCAGTCCAACTCGCCGGCAACGCGTCGCCCTTCACCGTCACCATCATCCTGGCCGTGTGCCAGCTGGTGGGCGTGCTGTTCAGCTCCGTGGTCAGCGACCGCCTGGGCCGGCGCTGGCTGACGCTGGGCCTGTTCGGCGCGGGCACGCTGGCGATCTGGGGCATCGGCATCCTGGGCTCGTTCGACTACCGGTCGCAGTCGCTGGGCAGCGCGCTGGTGTTCTTTGCGTGCCTGTCCAACTTTGGCGTCATCGGCGGCGCCGGCATCGCGTACTCGTACGTGGCCGAGATCCCGAACCAGCGCCTGCGCTCGCGCACGGCGTCGATTGCGCTGATGGGCTCGTTTTGCCTGGGCCTGACGTTCAACTACACGGTGCCGCTGATGCTCAAGACGTGGTCCGTGCGCGCCGGCTACTTCTTCGCCATCACCGGCACGCTTTCGTGCATCGTCGGCTTCTTTGTGCTGCCCGAGATTGCCCAGCGCACGCCGGCCGAGATCGACGAGATGTTTGAGAAGAAGGTCGCGCCGCGCCAGTTCCGCAAGTACGTCACCGAGGTCGAGCTCTTCCTCGAGGGCCAGGGCGCTGGCCAGGACGAGAAGGTGGGCGTGTAGGTCTATAGTGTCTATAGTGTCTGTACTGTCTACTAGAATATCACGAGAGGTCTTCTATATTCCCCCCCCCCCGAAACGCCTGCCAGTGCGCGCGCAGCCGCGCCAGCTCGTCGCGCAGGTCGATGCCGGCGGCGCGCGCGCCCGCGGCCAGCCCGGCGACCAGCGCCTGCTGCTGCAGCGGGTGCGTCATGTCGCGCGCCACCCACAGCAGCGCGGCCACGACGACGGGGTCGCTCTGCTCGGCAAAGGCGTTGCTGGCCGCGATGGCCGCGATCGTCTGCGCGTGCCAGCGCCGCGACGCCAGCCGCGCCGGCTGGCGCTGGCGCTGGCGCTGCGCCTGCAGCTGCACCTGCAGCAGCCGCGGCTGGTGCGCCAGCAGCAGCGCCAGCGCCGCGTGCATCGCGATGCTGGCCTGCACCGCCAGCACGCTCGTGTACACCTCGGTCGGGAACGGCGCCGCCAGCGCCGCGGCCACGGCCCCCGTTGGTCCGGGAGACGAGGCCGCCTGCTGCTGCACCCCGAGCCGCCCCGACGTCGCAATCGGCGCCATCGCCGGCGGGCGCGTCTCGAACCACCGCAGGCCCCGCGTCCACAGCAGCAGCCACGCCTGGTGCGGCTGTGACTGCGGCTGCGGTTGCGGCACATCGCGCGCGCAGAACGCCAGGCAGTCCGCCAGCTGCGCCAGGCACGCGTCGTAGAACGCCTGCGGCGCGAGCGCGCTGCCGTCCGCCGCCGTCACGAGCGCCGTCGAGATGGGCAGCGCGAGCCGCGGCGCCGTCTGGCCGAGGAGAGCACTGGCGAGGTCTGATGTGTCAGCGTTGATACCTTCCCCTAGCACACTGTAGAGACTTGGAGACCAACCAATCTTGCAGTGCAGCCGCACCAGCGTCTGCAGCGGCTGCGCCACGTACAGCAGCCCGCGGTCGTCGCGCAGCGGCTCCGGGACCGCATAGGCGCCGGCCACCGCCCGCCAGGCCGCCACGGGCGCGCCGAAGAACGCCTGCAGCGAGACGAGGGCGTCCGTGACGGTGGCGACGGGCTCGGCGCCCGCGTCGTCCGGGCCGTGGTGTGGCAGCCGCCGCTGCTGACGTCGTTGCCGCCACGCCGCGACGTGCTCGGCCAGGCCCCGGTCGTGCCGGGCGACGAGCTCGGCCACCGCGTCGAGGAGCCGGGGGTGGCCGTCGTGCGTCAGCGCCAGCAGGTCTGTCGCAAACGTTGACCGCGGGGCCACGGCATCCATCCAAGACACCAGCCGGTACCGGACATGCGACAGGATCACGGCTAGCTGGGCGGCATCGTCCTGCTCGTCGACGGCCACCTCGGACCCATCTCCGACGGGGGTCCCGATGGCGGCGAACTGGGCTGGCGTCGTCGCCGCCTCTGTGCTTGTGTGGTGGCTAAACACAACGGACGACAGGTCCACCGATCGCGGGGTGAAGTGCCGGCTGCTTTCCTGGTGCGTGCCTGCCCTGGATCCGGGCGTGCTCGTCACCACGGCGCCCCTGTCGCCGTCGTCGTCGTCGTCGTCGTCGTCGTCAGCGGTGGCCGTCCTGCGCGCACTGGCGCCACCGCCCCGGGTCGGCGTGCCCTCACGGACAAACGTCCAGTCCTTGTACACGCAAGGCACGTTTCTGGCAAGGCAGTTGGCACACTGCGGCTTCTTCTCGTCGCCTGCCCGTCGCGGTCAGCCTCCGCTCCAGCCGGTGGACGCGCTGCGCGCTCACGTGCTCACATTTTCTACGGCGTTTCCGGCATGGAAGACAGCCCGTCCGCGACCGCCGTTTGTCGTCGGGTACCCTGCGGATCGAGGGCATGGCGGAGAACCGTGGCGGCGCATCGCACGACGCACGATCCCGAGACAGTCCCGGCTCCCGGAGAAGTCTTGTGGTGGAATGGCCTGGAGAGGTTAGCGTCGCCTATATCCCCTGAAGAGGACTAGCGGGCGGCAGTCTCCTTCCTCTGCAGTTAGCCTACGAGGAGAGAGTCTCCTGCTTGGCCTCCTTGGACCCGACCGTCTGGGCAAGCGATGGACGATGCCGACCTGTTTGCCGGCACCGGGCGCCTGGCCTACGAGACCGCGTCGGCCGACTCGCGTTTCGTCGAGCTGCAGGAGGAGCTGCGGTCCGTCGTCTTCACCGGCCTGTCAGGGTTGTCCGGCCAGGACTACGCGCCGCTGGTCCACGGCGACCCGGGTGGCAGGGCCTCGACTGCTGCGGCCGCCGCCGACGACGAGGTCTTTGCTGCAGCCGCACCGACGCCGGCGGCCGAGCAGGGCGACGTGCTCGACTTCTCCGCCCTTGCCATCCCGGCGCCGCGGCTGACGGCCTACCTCTGCAACTGGGTCACACACTGCGCCCCCCAGCTCGACAAGTTCGACGAGGACGCCCACTTCCAGACCGAGGTGCCGCTGCTGGCCCGCCGCGAGCCCGCCCTGCTCTACGCCCTGCTGGCCTTCTCCGCCCGCCAGATGGAGCGCGCCGCGCCCGCCGCTGCTGCCTCCGACGCCGCGTCCGCCGCCGCCGCCGCCGCCGCCCAGCACCGCTACGACAGCCTCGAGCTCTACCAGGAGAGCATCCGTCACCTCGCCCCGCGCCTGCAGGCCAAGGACCCCAACACGCTCGTCACCGCCTGCATCCTCGCCGTCTTCGAGCTCATGGTCGGCCGCTCGCACGACTGGCGCCGCCACCTCGAGGGCTGCGCCGCCCTCTTTGCCTTCTTCGGCGTCCACGGCTTCTCGCCGGGCCTCGGCCGCGCCGTCTTCTGGTGCTACGCCCGCATGGACCTCTGCGGCGCCATCATGTCCGAGGGCAGCGAGAGCACCATGCTGCCGCTCGACAAGTGGGTGCCCAGCCGGGACGGCGGTGACGGCGACGACGGCGACGACGACGACAACGTGCGCGCGCTATTCCAGCTACACAGCAAGGGCGCGCCTGCCGTCTACGCCTGCTGGGCCGTCTACCTCTGCGCCCAGGTGTGCCATCTGCGCGTCCGCCAGAGCCGCCTGGCCGCGGCCCCGTCGCCGCCGCCCGACGACCGCGCCCGCCGCGCCCTGGCCGCGCCCTGGGCGCGGCTGTGGCGCGCGCTGGCGCGGTGGTACCGCGAGCGGCCGCCGGCGCTGGTGCCCGTCGTCGACGCCGACGCGCCCGGCCGCCACGAGGTCTTCCCGCTCGTCTTCTTCGCCCACTACGCCGCCATCTCGAGCAACCAGCTGTACCACACCGCGTGCATCCTCCTGCTGGAGATGCAGCGCGAGCTGGGCCTGGACGCGCGTGTGGACGACGCCTGCCACGACGACAACAACGTCGCCAGCGCCGTCTGGCACGCCCGCCGCGTGTGCGGCATCTCGTGCTCCAACGCCCACAACGGCAGCTGGGTCAACGCGATCCAGCCGCTGTACGTCGCCGGCCCCTTCTTCACCCACCTATCCGAGCGCCTCCGCATCGCCCAGCTGCTCCAGACCATTGACCGCGCCACCGGATGGGGCGCGCTGTGGCGCCTGCGCGACCTCGAGGCCGAATGGGGCTTCGACGAGGGCGAGCTGCTCGACATCCTCTAGACCGTAGCGTGTTGGCGCTTCCCTGTGTTGGCCCACGCCGTATGCAGTATCCCATCGCAAAATAGAGCGTAGTGTTCGTCTTCTAGGTTTGCGTCCGTGCGTGCCGGAGCCGCCATCGTCGGTATCGTGCATTTGTAGCCTCAGATGTCAGGCTTGGGTCCGAGAACGGAAAAAGTGGAGAGGACAGCTGGAAGGGAATACCTTCAGCGAAACCCATCCCGTCCAAACCGCACGCTGCCTACTCCCAACCAGGCCCTCATCCAAAATGGCGACCGAGCGCGAATTCCAGATCGACCCGCTGGTCCAGGAGTCTATTGTGCACAACACACGGGTGCGTGATGCGCGAGCGAGCAGGCGTGAAACCGAACACGACGAGCTGACCTCCTCCTCCTCCTCCTCTTGCTCCTCCTCCAGGTCCTCACCAACCTCCAGACCCTGACCGCCTCGCTGTTTGGCGTCGGCGCCGGCATCCTCGGCCTCGAGTCGTACAGCGGCTTCCTCTTCTACGTCATCGCCTCGCTGCTGACGACCGCGCTCTTCTTCGGCGCGCGCGTCGCCACCGCCGCCCGCGCCCTGCGCCGCGCCGGCAAGGCCGCGTCGGTGCGCCCGCTCGACACCGCGCCCTTCTTCCGCAGCCCCGTCGAGTTCTGGACCGGCGGCCTGCTCAACGGCCTGGCCGGCTACATCCTCACCTGGACCCTCTTCTACGGACTGGTGCGCGCATGAGCCGAGAGCAGCGCACGCGCGAGCATTTTCCCAGGCGTTCCGGTTGATTCGTTTTTCTTTCTCTTCTTCTTTAGCATCTATACAAAAAAGCACGAGTCGTTCTATCATTATGCAAAAGCAAAGGCAAAAACACACGCCCCCCCCGGGCGCCAGCACAGCCCGCTCAGTCCACAAGCGCAACCACCTTCCCAATGAACCCGTCCAGCAGAAACCCTTCGCGGCTGGCGCCCTCCAACAGCACGATCTTGCCGCCCAGCTCGATCCACTCGCGCCCCAGCAGCAGCTCCAGCTGCACGTTGTAGCCCTGCTGTGCGTCCACGCCGCCGCCGTCGTCCGCGTCCACGTCCGCGTTAGCATCTGCCGCGCGCCAGATCTTGGCTATGCGCGCCTGCGCCCGCACGCTCGCCACGTAGAACGTCACCAGCGTCCCCGCCGTCAGCAGGCCGACGTGGGCGTTGCCAAAGAACGCCGTCAGCCCGCGCGCCGCCTGCAGCCGGAGCCCGCTCTCGACCATGTGCCTGCTCAGGGCGGCGAGCACCATGCCGCGGCGTGGCTTCAGCCGTTGCGGAGGCGGCAGCCCTTCCCCCGACGCAGGCGCCTCGACAACCAGGCCAATCGAGCCCACCTGGTCGGCCGCCAGCGTCTGCACCGGCAGGCGCAGGTTGCGGATGCTCACGATGCGGGCACCGTACCATTCCCCCGCCAGGCCAGGCACCGTCGCGGTGTGCTTTGCCGCGGCGACGGCGGCGGCAGACATTTGTGCAACCTCCCATGGCGACGACGACGGGTGTGCTGCCGCCACCACGGCGAGGTCGCTTTCCGAAGCATCCCCTCCGACGGCGGCATCCGCGTCGCCAGCAGCGTCGCCCGGAAACGGCCCCATGACGACGCGGTCACCCACCGACAGACTGCCAAAACGGAGGTATCCCGAGACCACGTGGCCCGGGTCTGCCGTCTGGCCCAGGCCGGCGGCGGCATACGACGCCGGGCGGCTAAACCGGTCTCCGATGTGGAACAGCGCTTCCGGTTGCCCGGGGTTGCGAGCCGCATCGTTGTAGTCGTGTGCCGTTGGCGTCGGCGGCCGTGGCAGCCCGTGCAGAAGGGCGTGCACCAGCCCGATCCCGTCACCGCTGACCGCACTGGTCAGGACCACCGGTACCGCTTCCCGGGCAGTGTGTCCCGCATCGCCGCCAACATGCGCCAGGACGCGGTCGACGGCCTGGACGTCGTCCGGCGTGAGCAATCGGACGTCCTCCGGTACTTTCTGCCGGGACTGCAGCAGCAGCGGTGTTCGGCCAGCCTTTTTGACGGCCGTCCAGATCGGGGCCAGTGTGCGCTTTAAGGACTCCTTGGTCAGGAGGTCCGACTTCGTGATGAGGACCACCAGCGGCAGATCCAAGTCCAGGCAGAGGTCAAGATGTGCTTTGGCCAGGGTTGCGCTCCCAGCGCCCGTGGTAAAATCCGATACTACGGGGCTGCCAAAGCTGCCGCCGGTGCTGCTTCCAGCAGAGCCGGCCGGCAGACTAGCAGGGCTGGGTTCCGTAGGGTCTGTGGCCGCACCGAG
Organism: Ceratocystiopsis minuta; assembly: GCA_001676865.1. Classification (NCBI taxonomy): domain Eukaryota; kingdom Fungi; phylum Ascomycota; class Sordariomycetes; order Ophiostomatales; family Ophiostomataceae; genus Ceratocystiopsis; species Ceratocystiopsis minuta. The sequence goes on from LZPB01000005.1 coordinate 43,212, forward strand.
GCACAGGAGCGTCCAGTGTGGCGCCCAGCCGACGAGGCCCCGCAAGGTGGTCCGGCGGAACCGTGGGTGGCCGGCCGAGTCGGACAGAAACACCAACCGCCCGTTCTTCGTGTAGTCGTGAATGCCAATCCAGGACTCGATGTTGGGATTTGCGTAGTTGACAATGGTGTTGTCTGTATACCCGACCAGTTCCTGCGTGACCGTGCTGGTCAGGCCCGAGTCCATCTCGTGGCGGTGCTTCAGCGAATGCAGCCTGCTCTTCCCGTGTCCATCGTCGAGCGTCCCCGTAGAGAGCGTGCCTAACAGCGTAGATTTTCCAGAGCCTGTCGGCCCCGTCAGCGTCACGCGGAGCTGGTCGGTGGTAGACGACCCGAGTGTGGTCGAGAAACTCTTTGCATTGGGTGTAGGGGCCGCAGCCGATCCGTCATTCGCGGTGGCCACCTGCGCTGACCCGCCATCGGCCCCTTGCAAGTGTGGGCGGACGAACACCTCGGCCACCCAGAGACTTGCTCGCTGCGGTCCGCTTTGCGGGTGGTCCTCGTCTGTCCACTCGCATTCGCCGACAACGACCACGCGCTGCACCTCCGACACGCATCCGAGGTTGGCGGCCATCCATCGCAGCGTGGCGATGCTCTGGTCCAGCTCGTCCCGTGTGATGCCCGTCAGCGTGCCGTCGTCGGCCACGCCAATCTCGTACAATGCGCCATTGGACTCCTCCAGGCCGGGGGCCAGCTTGCCGAGGGTAACCGGCAGGGTCGTGAGCGAAGCATCGTCCGGCAGCAGCGGCAGCACCACGTCCGCGTTGTGGGCGACGGATGCGTGGTACGGCGACGACTGGCGCAACCGCCACAACAACTGGGTTGTCAGATGTTGGCAGCGGTCTTGTCGTGTCTGCCCCGCCGTGGTGGATGCGACGACGCGTGTCTGCTGCAGAAACTGGGAGTCTGTACTGGTCGTGGAAGTCAAGGATCGGTAGGGTCGTCGTGGGCGGAGTAGGAGATGCAGCTTGTACTCGACCGGTCCGTCTTGCGGCTCGGGCGGTAGCCTTGTCACGCCATGGCGCTCTGCGACAGACGGGCTGTCGGCGGCACGCGCCTGCTCTGTTCTACCGACCGTCGGCGGCCAGGGCGACAAGACCCGGGGAGGATCTGGATCAAACGTGAAGACGGACATGGGGGAGTATGTCGCCTCCAAGTGCAGGAGCCGGTTTGCGTGCGCCAGCGCATGTTTTAGCTTCGAATCGCCGCTTCGGGTGGGTAGCTGCTGGATGAGTCGACGGGGCGCCTTGCAAGGCGCACTTGGGGAAAGGTGATGTGCAAGCGAGCTGTGACTCAAAAGGTATTTCACTGAGTCGTCTATCTCCATAATATTTCTATTTTCACTTCTATTTTCGGCCATGTCTCCTCATAGGGCACCTTCCTTTGCGACACAGACTGCCCCAGGTTGTGCACGGACCACTATTCCCGGTCTGACAGGAAACGGGCAATTCTTCAACAAGCAACGCATTCTGCTTCTCCCCAACTACATCTCTCTACGGACGGGAGTTATGGCCTAAAAAGCTCTCTTCGGAAAAAAAATCCCATCCAGACACCGCTTCCGATGGCTCACAAAGATGCTGTTGACGCTGCAGGCGGCGTCAACCCTCCCGACTTCGACGGCTCTGTCCGCACTGACAACAATCTGCCCTCGGCAGACACCCTCCGCGCCATCGCCGACCTGCCTGTTCTCGACCGCGAAGGCCATTCGCACCCCTTCCAGAGTCTCTATTCCGGGCAGAACCGCACTCTCGTCATCTTTGTGCGACACTTTTTCTGCGGGGTGGGTTTGAGCGCCAAGAGGAGTGTTCGATCCAGAAGCCTAGCTGACCGCCTAGAACTGCCAGGAATATCTCCGCGCGCTGTCAGCCGCGATCCCGCCGACCGCCCTGCCCAGCGACACTCGAATCGTCGTCATTGGCTGTGGAGAACCCCCCCTCATCGACTCGTATGTCGAGGCGGCCGCGTGCGCCTACCCGGTGTACGCAGACCCAACCCGCCGCCTGTACGACACCCTCGGCATGGTGAGCACGCTCGCACTCGGCAGCGAGCCCAAGTATATGAAGGGAAAGCCTCTGTGGGCATCGTCGCTTCGGTCAATTGTGCAGGGGTTGCGGCAGGTCCCGCGGGGGTTGGCTCTCAAAGGCGGCAACCAGCGCCAGGTGGGCGGCGAGTTCTTGTTCGTGCGCAGTGCTGCCGCCACTGCGGATGCAGCTGCCGCGGTCCAGGTGGCGTGGTGCCACCGGATGAAGAATACGCGGGACCATGCCGAGGTAGACGAGCTGAAGACGGTGCTGGGGCTACCAGCGACACCCGCCAAGGAGTCAACCACGAAAGACGAGGCAGTGGCCAAGACCAGCGAATGATTGGCTCTCCATTTTGCCTTGTTATTCTGTCATTTGATTCTCAAGCACCGACTCTCCTTGTTATTTGTATCAATACCCTTGTGCGATAGTTCCAGAACAGACACAATCGTCTGCTCACTTTAAGCAATTCATTCCATGCAAAATGCAGGAAGTCTTAGTGACAACAAACTCAAAAGTAATAGACGACTGCTTGGCCAAAATATGACAGAGAGTGGGTTATATACGAAATTAACTCTGCAGCATTTTTAATACAAAGGATTGTGGAGCAGCGGTCTGACGCCCTGGTCGACCCCCCTCAAACATGCATGTTCGAGTCTCGAGACACAGAAAATTTTAAAGACTTCGCGGCAGGCACGGGATAGCTGGGCAAAAGGTCCACAGCTAGCCATGAAGGCAATACCTGAAAATAGAGGTGCCTTGGCAGAACCTGAAAGAATAGGTGTCTTCCCGTGGCCTGTTAGCCCAATCATTATGAAACTTCTGGTGAAGGACGTTGTTTCTAAATCCTTTATTGAAGCGCTTTAATATTTTTTTTTTTGCTAAGTTTTCTCGTCCTCCGTTCACTCCGTAATACTCGTAACTCGTAGGTGCAGCGTTGATCCCTAACAGTGACGCCTGAAGAAAAATGACTAATCTTTGCCGTTTTTTTCTTGGTCTTCCTGCTAAAATTTCCCTTACAGCAGAAAAGTCGCCCTTGGGACGCGATAAGAGTCACTTCTGACTTTTTTTACTGTCACCTCATTTCCTGCTCGTCGTTGTCCTTTGGAAGCCACACGTCTCCCGCGCATATCTCACTCACAATGGCTGCCGACGGCAAGGTGGACGTGGAGCCTCACAAGCTCTACGACACCATTCTGGTGCTCGACTTTGGGTGCGTCATAGAGAAGGGCGGCCACCTGCTGCGACCTATCGTCATGTTTCGCCGTTGTGCTTCTGAGACGCGTGCCGTGTGCTGACTCTGCCGCAGCTCCCAATTCTCGCATCTGCTGACCCGGCGCATGCGGGAGTTCAATGTCTACGCCGAGATGCTGCCATGCACCCAGAAGCTGGCAGACCTGACGTGGAAGCCCACGGGCATTATTCTCAGCGGCGGCCCATACAGCGTGTATGAGGCGGGCGCACCGCATGGTGCGTTACCCCCTGTGTCCACAAGTGTCCCAGTGGCCCGTATGGGGCTCGTGTGAAGCGTAATCGTGCAGAACCATAGCTGACTCGAGCCATAGTTGATCCCGCATTCCTGGAACTGGTAAGGCACTGAGTACCCTGGCTGGTTTGTCGCAGGCACTTTATCCTGTCTTGTTCTTGTCTCACGCCGTACCGCAGGGCGTCCCTGTTCTGGGAATATGCTACGGCATGCAGGAGCTGGCCTATCGCCTGGCCAAGGACAACGTGGTGGCCGGTATCGAACGCGAGTACGGCCACGCCGACCTCAAGGCGACCAAGGTTGGCGAGCACGTCGACCGTCTTTTTGTAAGTGCCCCAGTGCCTTTACAGGCCCGTCTTGCCTCTCGCACCACCCGCCTCTAACACAGTGCACAGGAGGGCTTGGAGGACAGCATGCGCGTGTGGATGTCGCACGGCGACAAGTTGGGCAAGCTTCCCGAGGGCTTCCAGACCATTGCCACGACGCGCAACTCCGAGTATGCGGCCATCGGGCATGCGTCCAAGCCTGTCTACGCCATCCAGTTCCACCCGGAGGTGACGCACACTATTGGGTACGTCTTGTCGATGTTTTGATCAGGCCAAGAGACAGCGTGTGTGTCCTGACAAGCAAACAGTGGCGAGATTCTCCTGAAGAACTTTGCCGTCAACATCTGCAGAGCCCGCCAGAACTGGACCATGGCCAACTTTGTGGAGCAGGAGATTGCGCGCATCCGCAAGCTCGTGGGGCCCAAGGGCCAGGTGCTCGGCGCCGTGAGCGGGGGTGTGGACTCGACCGTGGCTGCAAAGCTGATGCACGAAGCCATCGGCGACCGCTTCCACGCCGTGCTGGTCGACAACGGCTGCCTGCGGCTCAACGAGGCTGCCCAGGTCAAGCAGACGCTGACGCAGCACCTGGGCATCAACCTGACGGTGATTGACGCGTCCAAGCAGTTCCTGGACGGCCTGAAGGGCATCACGGACCCGGAGAAGAAGCGCAAGTTTATCGGTGGCAAGTTCATCGACATCTTCGAGGCCGAGGCCGAGCGCATCGAGGCTGCGGCTGCGAGCACACCAGCAGCCGGCAAGATTGGCTGGTTCCTCCAGGGGACCCTGTACCCGGACGTGATCGAGTCGATCTCGTTCAAGGGCCCCAGCCAGACGATCAAGACGCACCACAACGTTGGCGGCCTGCCCAAGCGCATGACCGAGGGCCACGGCCTGAAGCTGATCGAGCCGCTGCGGGAGCTGTTCAAGGACGAGGTGCGGGAGCTTGGCCGCAGTCTCAAGATCGACGAGGAGCTGATCATGCGCCACCCGTTCCCCGGCCCCGGCATTGCTATCCGGGTGCTCGGCGAGGTGACGCCGGAACGCGTGGAGATGGCCCGCCAGGCAGACCACCGGTTTATTTGTGCGTTTCTCTTATTTTCTTCTCTTTCCTCCTTTCTGTCATCAGCCGACCTTAAACTAACCCATTTCTGCAGCTATGATCCGGGAACGCGGCTACTACAACCAGATCGGCCAGGCATTTGCTGCTCTGGATCCTAGCGTGGGTTTTTCTACTTCCTTTTTCTTCCCTTTTCAACTCTATATTAACTAACTCTCCAGCGTGCGGTCGGCGTCATGGGCGACAAGCGGGTTTACGAGCACATTGTCATCCTTCGGGCCATCGAGACCAAGGATTTCATGTCGGCCAACCCCTTCCCCTTCGAGCACAGCTTCCTTGCCGACGTGGCAACGCGCATTACGAACGAGGTCGCTGGCGTGTGCCGTGTCGTCTATGACCTCACGAGGTATGTGAACCCTCTCTGCGCCGTCTTCGCGGTCTTTACTGACATTTTGCCCCTAGCAAACCACCGGGTACCATCGAGCTGGAGTAGCCGTGCGAGCGAAATAACCGTAACAGTGCTGGCTTTAGTTTCAATATTATTTCGTGCGCATTTCGTATTTGCTATTGCCGTATTTGTAGACACACGGCCTGTTTCTTTGGTGCTTTATTGTTGGATCTTTCTTAGAAGTTTTTACTCGTATTTATACCAATGCTAGATGTTTAATACAGAGTGAAGAGGGCATCGCATAACGCCATTTGATCGTCCCGGGCCCTTTGATGATCGGACAGCTAAATAGCCACTTTCATATTTGCGAAGAAAGATACGCTAAACCTACGCGTGTTGAGAAATATTGAAAATGTGTTCTCAAAAGAAAAAGAAAAGAAAAAACACAGACTTGATCACATCTAAGTTCAGTTGTATCTTACAACGTGTTATGAGCGTTGTTGCTTTCATGCAGGTGCGACTGCGGTGTTAGTCGCTGCTTCCATTTGGAGCAGTGTTCGTGCAGGGCGGTGAGCGAAAAAACGAGTTCTGTCCAATTAGGAGCTGTATAAATATCCACTTACTGAATCTACTTACACGCTAGGGAAACAACTTCTCGATTTATGGGGCATCTACTTTTTGCTCTTTCCAAAATCCTAGAAGCACTCTTCTGTAAACATCCATCTTCCTCTCACTTCGATGCCCTCTCTTCTTCCTCATTCATCTTGTTTTCCATCTTTACTACACCACGCCTTTGTTTCACTACATCTTTTAGCAATGGATGAGAAGCCGCAGAAGCGCCCGTCCTCCACGGACTCGCCCGTGGGCGAGAAACGGAAGAAAAGGAGGAAGAAGGATCCTTATGGCGGCGACAAGCTCATGCAGATTGCAGTAGCTTACGCTAACGGGACTTTGACCAGTCCCCGTGGCTCAACGGAAAAGGCGGTAGAGAAAACTGCTGTATCCCGACCGCTCGCCCGCGGTGGCTTTTCGGCCCTGGGCTCATCGGCCCTGGTTGAAGAACAAGAGGACACTGGCACATTGGAGACCGATGTTTCCAAGGATGAAAAACATGCAGATGATGACAAGATGGAAGACGACATGGTGGGCGACAAAAAGTTTTTCCGCGCTCGACGGATGCTGCCCGTGTGGAAAGCTCGGCACGACATTCTCACAGCCCTTGAGCGCAACAATGTGCTGATTCTCACCGGCGAGGCCGGAAGCGGAAAGAGTACGCAGGTGCCCCAAGCTCTCTGCTCGGCACCCTGGTGCACCAAGATGATTGCCGTGACGCAGCCTCGCCGGATCGCCGCCACATCTCTAGCATACAGGGTGGCTGCCGAGATGGGCACCCCGCTGAACGGCAAGAAGAGGAACACCGGCACTGTCGGATACTCGGTGCGGTTCGACACGCTTGTGCCAAAGGGTACGCGAATCAAGTACCTGACGGAAGGCAGGCTGCTGCAGGAATTTTTGCTCGACCGATCGCTGTCACAATACAGTGCCGTCATCGTCGACGAGGTACACGAGCGAAGCACCAATGTTGATCTGGTGATGGGCTTTCTTCGCCTCATCCTGAATGCGAACCGGCCTGGTGCGACACAAGACACCGATAGTTCAAGCGACAGCTCTGCCTCTTCCAACCTGATGTGGCGTTCTGGGGAGCCACTCAAGGTTGTCTTGATGAGTGCCACAGCTGATGTCGAGAAATTGCATAAGCTTTTCTCTACAGAAATCGGTAAAAAGTCGTCAGGCACTACAAAGGCAGGACAGGCTCCGGTTGAAGGAGACGTTACAGAGGCAGGACAGGCTCCGGCTGAATCAGACGTCAAGCCCACAGAGCAAGAGCCTCCAGCCCCGCCAACAACATCGCCTTTGCCGAACGAAGTCGAGATCATTCGCGTTTCTGGGCGCCAATATCCCATTGAAATCATATACAAAAACGAGCCTCAGTCTAGTCTTGTGGCATCTATGGCCGAAACGGTGGTCGCCATTCACAAAACGGAACAGTTTCCGGGCGACATCTTGGCGTTTCTCCCTGGCCAAGACGAGATCTACGATGCAATCAGGATCATCAAAGGACAAACGGCAGACTTGCCCTCGAACATCCCGCGCCTTGAAGTCCTTCCGCTCTTCAGCCAGCTGCCCAAGAAACTGCAGGACAAAGCACTAGGGCCGGCCCATCAGTCTTTCACGAGGAAAGTGATATTGGCTACCAACATTGCCGAGACGTCGGTAACAGTGCCTGGCGTACGGTATGTGGTGGACGGCGGCTTGGCCAAAGTCAAAGAGTTTGATGTCGAGAAAAAGCGCGACATTCTCGGAAATAGGCCCATCTCGATGTCATCTGCCATTCAACGGGCGGGCCGGGCCGGTCGTGAGGGGGCTGGCAAGTGCTTCCGACTGTACACGCAGAAGGCCTTTGACGCGTTGGAGTTATTGGACACGCCTGAAATCCTGCGTATCGACGTTGCCGATGCAGCGCTGACCATAATGGCTAGCGGTGGCAATCCAATTACCTTCCCGCTTGTGAGTCAGCCATCGCGCCCACGGATGATACAAGGCATTTTGCAATTGTACGGCCTGGGGGCCATAACCGTGGAGAATACGGTCTCAAAGGACGGGGCCATCACCTTGCAAAGGAAGGTAACAGAGGATGGTCTCTCAATCTCCAAAATGCCGCTACCGGTTGCTTATGGGCGCGTGTTGCTCGATGCATGGCTAGAGGACTGTCTGCTGGAAGCGATCGACATAATCGCGTGTCTCACAACGAACGGTGCCATATTTCTTCAGCGAAACGAGCATGAGGCAAGCGAGACCAACATCCAAGCATCGACCAACAAATCCAAGGATGCGGTTGATCAGAAGGGCGACCAGAAGGATGGTCAGAAGGATGGTCAGGATGGCCAGGATGAGGAGGATGGCCGGGACGACAAGGACAAGGACAGCGAGGATGACAAAGACGAAAGGTCGAGGAACATCGACGAGCTCCAGCGAGACGAGAGTGACCTGTTGACCTATTACACGACGCTGAACAAGATGGCCGAGCAGCGGGACCGCAAGTGGAGTGCGTGGTGCCGGGACCGATCGATTCACGAGGGCAACATGCGACAGGCACTACGCATCAGAAGCCAACTGAGGCGAATGTGCGTGGGACTCGACTTTCTTGACAAGAAATCGGTGACAGCAAAGCACCCCAAGTTCGTGCCCATGTCCAAAGAAGCAGAGAAACGACTCCTGAAGTGTTTTCTGCGCGCATTCGCATTCAACACGGCCGTGCTGAAGCCCAACGGCAATTACGAGACAGCCACGAATGAGCAGGTTTTTATCCACCCCTCCAGTGTGCTCTATGCGCCACAGGCACCGGGGCTGCTCTCTGGGCGGCAGTCCAGCCGCCGGCGGCCACCTGCAATCCTCTTCATGGAGCAGGTGTATACGAACCGAAACTACGCTCGCATTGTCAGCGAGATTGATCCTGACTGGATCCAAGCCGCCCAGCGCCACTGGGACTGAGTTTTTGTTCTGCCTGTTCGTTTTGTCTGTTTGTTCTACCTATCTTATTTTCAACAGCGTTTGTGTGTTATTATACGACTTGTTTTATACCCTTCCTAGGTCATACGCAGACAGGTCGATGGCCTTTGGCATGTTGCTTCACGTCAGTGCTTAGAAAATAGCTATATATCTCCCACCCCGTCTTTGCTCTTATGCTGGTTCTGCGCGTATCGGGATTGCTGCTTTCCCCCCCAGTGCCTTTAGCCCCAAGCCGCTTTACAAGATGTAAGCCCGCCGCCACGAGCCACATGCCTTGGCAGGTCTTCATTTCCCTTCTCCCTCTTCCAAGACTGCCTACTCGGCATCTGGATCTTTGCCACCGTTCCGGTGATTTCGTATTGCCGTCATCAGCTCGTAGAGCTGCCCAATTTGTTGGTCTGTTGTCATTGTCAGAACGGCAGAGACGCTGGGGGGGGGAGGAGGAGCAGGTCGTGCCCAGACACGTCTGCCGTGTTTGAGAGAACGAACCGTTCATCTTGGACACCTTGACCGGGTCCAGCTTCTCGCCCACCCACTGGTCGCCCTCGATCTTCTGTGCATACAGCTGCCACTCGGTGAGAAAGCCGATCTGATATTTTAGTTTCCTTGGACAATGGCGAAGAGGCAACGCAACCAAGGAAGAATATGTGCTGCCAAGCAGCTCGAGGAAAGACGACATCAACATACGAGGTGCCCTGGGTTGTCGACGCTCCGGTGCGCCCGGAACTCCGCCTTGATGTACTCGTCTCCCAGCACGCGCATGTCCGGCGGCAGGAACTTGCGGTGCGCCCGCAGCAGGCGCCGGTATAAAGGGATCGGCGGTAGCAAGGCCATGGGCGCCGGCCGGCCGCTCCGGCCGCCGCTACCGGTCGCCCGGGCCGCGGTGGCCAGCAGTCGGGAGGACGGGCGCATCGTAGACCAGGTAGAGAACTGCTGTCGCAAACAGCAGGCGCGGCGGAAAAAAAAGCAAGGGCTGGGGCAAAGGAGGAGCAGCCGCAAGGCAAAAGTCGAGAAGAACGTCGTCGAAAGAGACTTTGCTTTAGGCCCGATTTCCATCATGTGCGTGTCACGTGCGTCTACAGCAGTGGGAAGATCGCTACTGTAGAAGGAAACAAAGCCCTTTGGCAAAGAATACTCTTGATATCGAACGCTGTGGTAAAATATATTACGGATCCAAGTACTGTAGGAGCCCTGCGATCTGCCTGTCCCCTCCTGGGCCCCGCCACTGCTTCGTGCACCCTTAACGGCCCTTCTCGATGCGCTCGAGTCTGTAGCGGTTGGCGCGGACTCCGTCGTCGACAGCATCGCTCTGGGAGACGGTTGTCAGTTGCCAGGCCCAAAATCAAAGAGGGAAGCGAAAAAGACGCAAAGCTCACCTTATCTGCAATCCGCGAAATGTGCTCCAGATCCTCTGTGGCAAACTCGTTCATGGCGCGCGCCGTCAGGTTGAGCGCCCCGACCGTCTCGCCGAGCATGCCGATCTTCTTGTCGATCTGCTGCTCCTTCTGGATGTCTTCCTCGTCGTCGTCGTCCAGCGCGAACTTGCTCGACAGACCCGGCTTGGACGCGCCGAGCGGCGTCCGGCGGCTCCGGTCAATCGCGCGGTCCAGCTTGTCAAAGTTCTGCTCCGCATTGCGGTTGCTCAGGTACGCCATCCGCCGCGTCTCCTCGCGCTGCTCGCGCTCCGCGCGGTGCTCGTCCAGCGCCGCCTGCGCCTGCGCGGCCGCGCGCTGCTTCGACGTGAACGGGTTGTTGACCTTGACGGCAAACATGCTGCGGTTGTAGTGCTTCAGCTCGGCGGCGCGGTGCTCCGCAATCTTGTTGTGGTTGGCCGCCGAGTCCAGGTTGCCCTCGACGTTGAGCAGCCGGTCGCGCTGGTCGTACATGCGCGCCATCGTCCCGCGCGCCGTCTCCAGCGTCTGGTTTGCAATCATCAACGACCGGTCCAGGCTCTGGTCCGTCTCGTTGCGCAGCTGCCGCACCTCGCCGTTTATGCGCTTCACGTCCTCGTCCTCCAGCTCCTCGGCCGTCAGCTCGCGCGACTCGCCGTATGCGACCGTCGCCGCCTCGCCACTGCTGCCAGCGTAGCCGCCGCCGGCGCCGCTACTGCCACCCCCGTTGTCGTCGTTGTTGCTGGCATCGTACCCCCGTTGCTGCTGCTGTTGCTCCAGCTTTTTCGGCATATCGCCAAACAACGCCTGCCGGTTGGGGTCGTCTTCCTCGTCACCCGTCCCGCCCATGCCACCGTAGCCACCTCGGCGAACACTCGGCCGCGAGCTGCCGCCCCCTCCGTATGAGGAGCCACCATAGCCACCTGCATCGCTGTCGGCCGTCGTTCGGTAGGTTGGTGGGCGTCCCAGAGGAGGGGGTGCATCGTAGGATGCTGAGCCGTAGCCGCTCGGCGCACCATAGCCACCGTTTGCATACCCCCCCGCCCGAGGTGGAGGTGCTGGACCTCCTCGATTAGGGCCTGGTCCGCTCGGCAGGCCAGCCTGCCCTGCACGCGAACCAAGGCCCATGCTGGCCTGGGTCTTCTGCAAAGAAGTCATCGGTGCGGCATAGGGGTCGTTTTGCGGGGCCTGTTGGGCATAGGGGTTGTCGTTGGCTTTGCTGCCTTTCTTCCGACCATCGTCGTCCTTGAGAAATCCAAATCGAGGCATTGTAGCGGTTGGCGGAGTTGTGTGACAAGAGACGGGGGAAAGGGAAAAGAGACAGGGACGAAGGAAGAGATAAGTATATGTATGAACTGCGTTTCGCCTTTCGCCAACTCAGCCACCGTTATAGGCACCTAGATCCACTATTCCCTCCACTAGGGTGTCAAGAAGTTATATAAGCGAGATTATCCTATCTGCCACAGGTTTCTTTATTCAAAATGAACGGCGGCGATTTGCCGGAAGGAAGATGTAGCAGCTGTGAAAAAGAAACAAATAAGGAGTAAGAAATGATGAGATAAATGCCCGTACTTTCTTACTCAGAAAAGTTCCATTTTTTTGCTGCTTAAGCCGGGTTTTCTACCAGCTGGCTGCTTCCGTTTTTGTAGTCTCTTCTAGTTCTGAGCGCAGTGGCTAGCGGACAGATAGGAGAAATAGAGAGGGGGGATATTTATAGGAACAAACACGGGGAGGCCCACCTGGGGGCTGTACGGAGGAGTACTTCGTAGACTTGACGTTTCGTAGCACAGCTTGATTTACATAGTGCGGACTATTGAAAATGAATGGGTATCAAGAGTAACGAGTAGGCATCATAACGGCTGGAGAAAAAAAAGACAAGGGGAAAGGAGAACAAAATGTAAGGAATCTGGACAGAACTTGGCGTCAGTACAGTGCTCGCATCTGTTTCAAGACATGAGAAGGACTGTTGCATAGCACACAAGACGTTTCAGAGAGAAGATTAAGTGTGTCGACATGTTCCTTTTTGGCGAGATGGGCGAGCAACAGCCGCGGCCCAGCGAGCCAGATGGTCAGCTGGGACAACAGCCGCTGCCCGACCCTCTCACAGGACTTCCGACTAAGGATGACGATACAAATGGTTCTCATCATATGGTGCGGTGGCTTGGGGAGAGGGAGGGGGGACTGGCTCACCATGCTTCGTCGTCGCCGTACTGCACCCGCCGCCGCTGCGGCGCAGCAGGCGTAGTGGCCATCAGCGGGGCTGTGCCGTCGTAGTCGAGGCTGCCGGGCGCCATCGTGTCGACCACGTCCCATGTGCGCTTTCGCAGGTCTGGCTTCTCGGCACCGCTGCTGCCGTCACCGGCTGTGCCGTGGCTCTTGGAGAATGGCTTCCTAGACGCCTTCTTCCTCCGCCGCCGCTGCTTCTTCTGTGGTGCTTCAGAGCCTTGCGATGGCTCTCTGTCGAAAAGCGCCTCGCTATCGTCGTCCACTGCACCAGCAAGCTCACCATCGCCGGAAGCATCCTGGACAGGCCATCTGTTCCCGTTCAAATCGGCGCCTGGGCCGTAAACATCGTCGGTAGCTTCTGCTTGCTGCACGGCAAGCCACGTCGCGTGGAAGTATGTGTCGACCGACGCCGCGGAAAAGTGCGTCTCGTGGAACTGGTAGAGTTCTTCCTGTCAAAAAGAAAGAAACTGTCAGTAAAGGTTCAAGTAGTGGCAGCAGATGGAAGAACCCTCACCTGTGTTATCCGCGGTACGTGGATGTTTGCGAATGCTGCCATAGTTTTGTTTTGGTTGTGGAGAGTTTACAGCGGAAATGCATGCGGACCACGGATAATACTGTTTTTACGTTCACGTGATCGTGTTTTCCATGAAAGCCAACATCAGTTCAATGTTGAAAGTTCGAAGGGTTATTGTTCACGATATTTTGACATTACAGTCTTTATATCCGTCTTTATCATATTGTAGTATTTTGAATGAGAACCTTGTTTTGCTGGAGGCCACCGTGCAGGCCAAAATCATAACGTCATAAATCGTTGAGCGAAGAGAAGAGCAAAGCGAAGCTGTAAAGCCGAAATGTAGGAAACAGACAGGCCAAGCGCCGTCATGTAGCTGAGAAGAGAAGAGAAGGTGTACGCGAAGCCGCGATGGAAGCGACTAGGTCTGGCTCAGCAAAGCCAGCGCGCTTTGGAACGCACGAACAACCTCTGTAACTGTGAGGGCCAGAAGGGTCAGACAAACGGCGGGACAGACGAGAAGGGCAGAGCAGATTCTAGAGGCAGAAGAGAGGGTGCATACGGTGCTGCTTGCGCTGGCTGAGCGACTGTTCGGCGATCTTGACGTAACGTTCCCGTGTCTGGAGCCTGTGCGGGTTAGAGCAAACGTCGAAACCACGAGATCGGGGCGGCACGGCAGCGACGAACCGTTTCACTGCACGCTCGTCGTCGTGGGCAGAGGCAGCAGACGCCCACACGTTGAAGTACTGGAGAGAGGGAAAGGGGAGCGTCAGCGTGCTGTTCGCCAGGTATCAAGGCTCGAGGCGGAGGCGAGGGCCAACACACGTTCACGAGACGCTCAAACTCGCGCAGGAGCTCCGCTTCCTCGCCGTCCATGTCGGCCAAGGCCCGCTCGTAGCGCGCCTCGAACTCCTCCCAGTCGAACGGCGGGATGTGGCCAGGGGTGCTGGGGGACGAGTCTCCTGGCGGTGGCGAGGGTGAGGACGGAGGAGGGGCGGTCGCTTGGCGGGCGTCGCCGCCGTTTGCAGTCTGTCTCGACGGAAGAGTCGTCTGCAGCTCGGGTGTCCGCACCGGGGACCGTGTCGGTCTGTTCTGGTGGACCTGTCCAGTCGGGCGCACCGGAGCCGGAGCAGCGATGGTTGGGATAGAGGCGGTGGCGGCCGCACCCTCGGGGTGGGGAGTCGTGCCGCTGTCCCTGTCCATCGCGTCGGCATCGACAGCCGCCAGGTCTGCTGCCGGGACGGCTGGGCCGGTAAGGGCGTCGTTCATGCTGCCGTTGCTGCCGCCGCTGATGGTGTCGTTTCTTGTTGCCGCATTAGGGTATATAGGCAAATCCTGAGACGACGTTTTGGCCTGCGACTGCGAGGGCAAAGGGAGAGAGCTGGCCATGGCAGGCGACGTGAAGAAGGACGCAAGAGGAGAAGAAGAGAAGACAAACGACAGCAGAAGACAGAGAGCGTCGAGAAAACAGACACACGGGAGCTGTGAAAAAAAAAGGGTCTGTCCTCTTTTACAGGAGGATGGTCCTCGACAGAGCGCTGCAAGCACACGGAATGGCGAGTGAGGTTGAAACAGTGTCGGCGGTGGCTCCTCTGATTGGGCGTTGCTCGCTGCCGGAGATGCCCCGCGCATTTCCAGCGCTGTCCTACGCTGTAAATAGCCAATCATACGCCCCCCGTACAAGGGCGCTAGGGCCCTGCAGCCTAGCCTGCAGCCCTGTGACTCGCTGTGACGTGACCGCTTTGCCCAGCTACAACCGCCATTTCAACTCGCAACTCGCAACGCGACACTCGACCTCCGCTTCACCGCGGTCTTGTCACACCGACCCTGTCCTCCATCCTTGTACGCTGCCTCGAGTCTTCTCCTCTGCTTGTTGGACATGCGGCTTGCCTGGCGTGCGCTGCAGCTCGACATCGACACCGGCGGAACAACGTCTCGCGGCGTGCCTTGATCTCGCAACCGACCTCCTTTCCCCCGTCTCGATCGGCAGATAGGCGGCAACGCTCTGCTGGCTGACCGGCTTCTCTTGGGCGCTTGGCCCCGTCCCGTCCGGTCTGTCCGGCCTGCCAGACGATGAACTGCGACATCTGCCACCGCCACCACAACGCCCAGCGTCTGCCGTTCCTCTGTCCCGTGGATGTCCGCAACCAGCTGTACGAACTGCGCCTGGCCCACGCCCTGGTGCTCATCCAGAATGAAAAGCTCGAAGCACAGGTGAACGCGGATCTCCGGGGCGCCGGCGGGGCAAGCGTGGCGGGCGACCGCGGCGACGGCGGGCCAGCAGAGACGACGAAACGGCCGACGGCGCGAGATCCGACGCAGGACGAGGCCCAGCTGCCGGCGCCGCCCTCGGCGCGGAGCCGCTTGGATGCGTTGGAGGGCGAGCGCCAGGTCCTCCTGGACCGGACCCGCGACGTGACGGCCCGCGCGGAGCAGCTGCGGGCGGCCGTGGACGAGACGCGCGCCGAGGTGGCGCGGCGGCGCGAGGCCCTGCAGCAGCGACGGTCTGACCTGGCGGCGGCCGGAAACGGCACGGCGGCGCGGCGGGTGCGCGTGCTGGGCGAGGTCGAGCGGTCGATCGCGATGACGCGGTTCCGGTGGAACATCAAGTACGACGCGATGGCGGCCACGCGCGGCTTTCTCTGCATGGAGGCGGCCAAGCTGTACGGGCTGCGGCGGGTGAAGAAGGGCCGGTACGAGATCGGCGGGCTGGCGATTGTCGACCCGTACAACATGAACAGTACGTTTTGTTTATATTTGTCTCCTGGTCGAACGCGCGACGAAGACTAACACAGGGCTTTGGCAGACCTGCCGCACGAGGTCATCTCGACGAGCCTCGCCCACATCACGCACATCCTGATGCTGGCCTGCCACTACCTGTCGATCCGGCTGCCGGCGGAGATCACGCTGCCGCACCGGGACTACCCGCGGCCGACGGTTTTCACGCTGCTGTCGTCGTACGCGCACGGCGACGTGCCGTTCCCGGGCACGGCCAACCTGCACCCGGCGCTGGCGGCGGCGCGCGGCGGGGCGCGCGACCGGGACCTGTTCCAGCGGGTGCCGCGGCCGCGGCCGCTGTTTGTGGACAAGGCGCTGCCGGTGCTGGCCAAGGAGGACAGCGCGGCGCACACCATGTTTCTCGAGGGCCTGGCGCTGCTGGCGTACGACGTGGCCTGGGCCTGCTGCTCGCAGGGCGTGCCGCTGGGCGACAAGGCGTCCTTTGACGACGTGTTCAACATTGGGCGCAACCTGTACAACCTGCTGATCGGCAACCAGCGACTTAACAACCCTGCGCTGCGGATTTTTGCCACGGCGCCGACGGCGGCGGCGGCGGCTACGGCGCCGGCCGGTGCAGCGGCGGCAGCACCTTCGACGGCTTCTGCGGCGGCGGCGGCGGATGGGACGGCGGCGGCGGCGGCGACGATGGGCCGGTACTCGCACGGCACGGCGCACACGTTCCTGGGCGACGCGATGATGCAGACGTTCAAGCTGCCGAGCCCGAACCGGCTGGCGGACCGGCTCAAGACGAAGCTGAGCAGCGAGAGCACGATGCCCGACTGGGAGGTGCTGGAGGACGACGCGTGGGCGGTCGACGAGGACGAGGACCGCGACAACATGGAAGACGGCGTGCTGCCACGCGGCGGCGCTGGCGGATCCAAGAACCGCGCAGGGGGAGCTGCCGCGGCCCGTGCCAGCACACCCGCAGCCGACGACAGGCGCGGAGGGACGGCCACGGGCGGCGGCAGCAGGAGGGGCGGACCGGCGGCCGGGCAGCCAGAGAAGCGGCTCTTTGGCGTCGAGAGCATCGCGACCGTGATCACGTCCTTGGACGAGACGATGAGCGAGGCAGACCTGGACGGCCAGCGACCGGCCGCGGGCAGCAGCAGCAGCAGCGGCGGCAAGGCCAAAGGCAGCGGCACCAGTGGATGGACCAAGCTGCGCAACCGGTCGTAGACGGGACGGGGTTTTCTTCGTTTTTTTGCGATGCTTTTATTTTTTCTCTCTCTTCTTCTGGATCAAGATTGCGTTTGGCGCATGGCGTTCGAGCAAAGGACGGCACGGGCCGTTTTGTGTACACGAGTCCTCGAGGTTTTATATAGATGGGATCGGGGTGCAATGACTGGCCACGACACTGGGACGGGACGGACAACTGCTGCCAGGACGGTACAGGGCCTTTGAATACTAAACGCGTTGATTTCAATATCTTACAGTTCGACCAGCGCCTGCTTTTTGCATATCCAACATGCCCTGCCTCCTATCGTACAGTTCCTCGAGCTTTGTGACTCACAGTCCTTCTCTCGCGCTTCATCTCCAGCCGTACGACACGCCGCCAGGGTAGAACCGCTTGGTTTCGGGGGTGGCTGACGGGAGGTACTCGCTCGGTACCTGCTGCTGCTGCTGCTGCTGCTTCTGTGGAACTACCACGTGGGCCGGGAACATAGTGCGCGTGATGCTGTGGCCGTAGTCAACGTGCAGGCTGGCCAGCGAGCTGGACAGCGAGGCGACGTCAGCGTCCAGGTCGCAGCTGCTGCCGATGCTGCAGCGGCTGCTGGCGCTGGCGGCACTGACGTAGCCCGCGTGGGAGGCCATGTCCATGGCTCTGGAGGCGGAGGGCGATGACAACGACGCCATGCAGCCTCCATGATCGTCCTGGTGGTCGACCATGGCGTTGTCTTCGACCATGGCGGCGTCTTCGACCACGGCATCGTCGTCGACCATGGCATCGGGGTCTGGGACCTGGACATCCGCCATGCGCTGCTCGTTGACTGTGGGCGACGGCAGGGCCTCTTCGGCACGGCAGTCCATGGAGGAGAGCTCAGGCCCCCCGCCGTGGTGGTGGCCGTTGTTGTTGGCGTCGGCTTGCATGGCGGCAGCCAATCTACGGTTGCGCTCGCGTTGGATGGCTGCCCGGACGGACAGCAAGGGGTGAAGCGTGGTGGAATCCATGATGGAAGGCATGGTGTTGTTGTCGTGCCAGTAGAGATCGGCGGCGCATATTGAGCATAGAGGTTGAGAAAGAGCGTCCTCCACGTCCATGGGGTCGCAGGTCTCATATACTTCTGCAGCCTGCTGGTCTTCGTCAGTGCCATCGACCATTTGCAACACAGCGGAGATTAGAATTACCTCGTCCATCGTCACCGCCGCAGTGTGCGCGCGTGGCCATGGCCTCGTCGTCCTCGCCAGAGAGCAGCGACCACATCGCCACCCATCGCCTGTGGCCGCCGCCGTGGTGTGCGCTGCCCGGCCAGATCGCGCCCTCCCCCGGGCTCGCCAGGCGGCCACCCTGGACCGCGCCAGGCGGCCGAGACGCCGGCAGCGCTGCCGGCAGCATCGCTGGGCACAGGCGAGATGGCCAGCCTCCTTGCTGGGTGCGGACACGTGCACCCATTTTTCGTCGTCGTTGTCGTCGTTGTCGTTGTCGTTGTCGTTGTCGTCGTCGTTCTGGGTGTTAGTCAGCACCGCCCACTCCTCCGATGCGACCGTCGCTGCCGCCGAGATGCCGTCCAGCGGTTCTGCCGCCTCCCAGGCGAGGCTGGACGACGGCTCACTGTCGCTGCTGCTGTAGAAGCTACCGCCGCTGTTGTTGTAGTCGTCGTCGTCGTCGTCGAAGCCGTCGTCGTAGCCGTCGTCCTCGGCCGTGCCGTGGATAACGAGACTCCCCCCTTCACCCGCGCTGCTCGGCGCGACCACGGACGTGGAAGCCGTCGTCGCCCGCGACCGCCAGGACGTGCCGGTCCAGTGGGCCGTGTCGCCGGATGAGACGGTGTCGCCGCTAGGCTCGCCGTCGACGTGCTGCTGCGTCCGGGCGTCTAGGGCTGGCCACGTATTCTGATCGGTAGGGGCCGACGTCACAGAAACTTTGCTGTCCCAGTCGTCTTCCTTCGCTGGCTCCTGTTGCTCTCTGCCATCACCGAGCTATCTTGTTAGCAGCTCAATGTTTTTGAAGGGAAGAGACTTCTGTTTGCCAGTAGCAAAAAAAAAAAAAGAAAAAAAAAATAATACACACATTTTCCACATAGGTGTCTCTGCAGCCGCTGCTTTCCAGGGTCGTGAGGGCGTCTCTGACTGCCGCAGCCAGTTTCTGGGCATCAAGCACCACCAGCGTGGCTGCTCGTCGTCGCGGCCCGGCACGCGTGCTCCGCCGGCGCGCGACGCTGGCAGGCCGCTTCTGGGCGGTCTCTGCGCGGCGGCCCGGCGGCGGGCGCGGGCAGGGCCAATCAAGAGCGTCTGCGGCGCCGTCGGATCCATGGACGGCGGTGCCACGGCCCCCGGCCACGTCGCCCAGGCTGGTCTGCAGTACGTGTACCGCCCAACCGAACAGGAGGAGCACAAGAAACGTCGGCATCCTGTCCAGGACACGCGTAATGATCTCGCCAAGGCAGCGCGCAGACAAACAGAGGAGAAGGCCGAGGCCGACAAGGCGTGTGAGAAGCATGGTGAACGGGAGGGAAACCAAAGAGAAAGAAAAAAAAGGGCTGCAGTTTTGCAATGGAGAAAATGGCAGTCTACGCCAGGATGACGATTGGAAAGGCAAGCAGGAAACACGATAGGACGACGACAGGATGGCACGAAGCAGGGCAATGCACGGGGTAAGAGAACGTCTGTATTGCGAGAAAAAGAAAGGACTATAACGAACAGGAGAGAGAGAGAGAAACGAAAGACAGGTGTGGTCGTCGGCTTATATAGTCGTTGCGTAGAGGAGGCTGAAGTGAAGAGCCGAACGGCCAGTCTCTTCGACCGGATACAGAAAGACGAATGAATGCAACGCCCTTTGTTTGTTTTCGAAGTAGTGGTGGCGGTTGGGGACGTGTGCGCGAGGAGATGCACGGCTGGGAACCGCTTCACTGCGAGAGGAAGCAGAAGAAGGAAACGGGGGAGCGAGAGAGCCGCGGCAAATCAAAAGCCAGGGGCATCAACAGCCGGAGTCTGTGTCCAGTATGTGAATGCCGAGACCTGCGCGAGGGGAATAAAGCAGATGCAAATACATTCCTAAGCTCCCTGGTCGATGCAAACAAGAACAGCAGCAAGCAAAACGTCCACCCACCCCTTTTCGATCTGGGGTATTCCATCGAGCCCACGAAGACGAAGAAAACAGAGGGGAAAAAAACGAAGCAAAAGCAACCATCGGCCAAAAGACAACGCCGTCGTGAAAGTGCAAGGCGTAAAAGAGAACAAGATCCCTCACATCGCCCCCCCGTATGCCACCTCCCTTCCTTTGTGAACAAACAAAAATATGGACCAACAGCGCAAACGCACACAGAAAACCGCAAGTCTAAACCCTCCCAAGAACAACAACAGAATCCAAGAAAAACGGCGAAAAATCACTCGCCGTCCGCCAGCATCAAAATCAGCTTGGCCACCAGGTCCAGGAAGGGAAACGCGCTCGACACCTCCTTCTCCTCCAGCACGTGCCCGCCGGCCGTCTCGTAGCCGTTGCAGCGGAAATCCACCAGGTAGAACGACGGCTCCATCGTGTAGATCTGGATGTCCAGCCGCATCGCAAGCACCTCGTACTCGTTGCCGTCCTCGTCCCGGCGCACGTTCAGCTTGTCGGGCGCCACCTCGTCGGCACTGGCCCAGTTGTTGTTGACGGCCGACTGGCGAAGGCCTGGCATGGATGTGAGCGGGGGGAACACGGAAAAAAGAGACAGAAAGAGAGAAAGAAGACACACCTTCCGTTGTCCAGCGCACTTGAATGTGCCATGGATCCGCCGGCAACTCGTACTGCCGCGCCACGTCCATCTGCTCGTCGCGGCTCTCGCGGCCAAAGCCGCTTTCAAAGCTGTTGCTGCCGCTCCGCGTGCTGCCGTCCAGCTCGTTGTACTTGCCAAAATCCTTGTCCACCACCCAGCTGCAGCCCAGCCGGCTGAGCGTCTTGTAGATGCACAGCAGCGCGTCCCACGCCACGTTCCGCGACCGGATCCCAAACTGCCAGCGCACCGGCTTCGCCTTCTTCGCCGGGTTCACCGGCGTCAGGCCCTGCGGCCGCTGGCTCATCTCGTCCAGCCGGATCTGGCTGGCGCGCGAGTGCGGCCGCAGCCGCCGCGCCGTTTCTTCCTGCTCCGCCAGCGTCCGTGCCGGTGCCGGCGGCTCGTTAGGCGCCGGCAACGCCGTCGGGTTGACCGCGCCCGCCATGTAGTCGCGGTGGTACGCCGGCAGGCTGCTCGGCAGCACGCCCACCTTGGACACGTGTGCCCGCGGAGACGTGCCTGTCCCCGTGCTCGTCGTCGAGTTGATCGACCGCCCAGACGACATGCCCAGCGGGCTCGCGCCCGGATCCAGTTCGCCGCTGCCCGTCACGGCGCTCGCCATGGATCCCGAGCCCGATCCCGATCCGGATGCGCTAAAATACGGGTTGTCGACGCCCAGGGAGGCTGGAGGGAGAATCCATGTCAGTTCGTCTAGATCCTTTTCTCCTTCTGCTGGCTGAAAGGGAGGAAGGGAGGGGAAACTCACGGTTTTGCATCAGCTTGTTCTCCCGAACAATCATATACGCATCCTTGATGGCCGACGGTTCGTCGGCATCGAGCGCTTCCTGGACGTCCTTCTTGCCGTAGCCCATTGTCTTGGAGATCTTCTCTGTGACCTCCGCGTGCAGCTTCTCCTGCACACGCACCGACGCGTTCGGGGCAATATCGCTGGCCTTGATGGCCTTCTCGGGATCGATGCCCGTGTTGAAAAACGGCTCGGCTGGCGGCTTGAGGTAGTCGGGCAGGTTGAGCAGAAACCACGGGTCCTGGCGGATCTCTTCAATCGTGGCCCGCTGCACCGGGTTGACGACGAGCATCTTCTTGATCAGGCCCGCCGCCCCCGGACTCATCCACGATGGGAGGATGTACGCGCCCTTGGCAATCTTGGCGAACAGGCTGGGGATGTGGTCGTCGTCAAAGGGCAGCCGTCCGACTAGCAGCACGTAGAGGATGACGCCGCAGCTCCAGACGTCGACCTCGGGGCCGGCGTACAGCTTGCCGTTGATCACCTCGGGCGCCGCATAGTTGGGGCTGCCGCAGCTGGTCTTGAGGAAATTGCCGTCCGTCATGATGTTGCTGAGGCCAAAGTCGGCAATCTTGACATTCAGCTTGTCGTCGAGAAGCAGGTTTTCCGGCTTGAGATCGCGGTGCACCACGCGGTAGCGGTGGCAGTATTCGACGGCGCACAGCATCTGCTGGAAGAAGCGGCGGGCCTCGGGTTCGTCCATGCGGCCTTTCTTGACAATGTAGTCGAAGAGCTCGTTGCCCGCGTACTCGAGCACCATGATAATGTCGTTGGAGTCTTTGATCACGGTGTATCTGCAGGTGGGGGGGGGAGGGGTCAGCGAGGGGTGCGAACAGGAGAGGAGGGACGCAAAAAATGCTTACAGCTTGATGATGTGTGGGTGGCGGAGCAGCTGCAGGAACTCAATCTCGCGCTCGACGCGGCCGGTCATGTCGCGGCTGATGAGCTTCTTGCGCGAGATGATCTTGAGCGCCACCTTTTGGCCGGTCAACTTGTGGATAGCCAGCTTGACCTTGCCAAACGAGCCCTCGCCCAACGTGCGCACGATCATGTACTGGTCGAGGCGCGCGTCCGTCGACTTGATGCGGTCTGGGCGGTGGCCTGCTGCGGACCCAGACTTGCTGCTGCGGCCCTTGGAGCTGCGGCCGCCCGCGGCCGCCCCGTCATCGCCGTGATCTGCGACACTAATCTGCGGCAGCGCCTGGTGCGAGCGGCGGCTGAGGTTGCGAGGCAGCGAGATGGACAGCTCCTCGTCTTCGAGCCGGCTGTGGCCCATGGTCGCTGGGGGAGGGGGGGCGATGACGCCGGAGGGGCGAAGAGTCAGATGGATCAAAGGGTCGATGGGTCGGTCGGTGGACAGAAGAGAAGGAAGGCGTCGTCAATGCGTCGAAAAAAACGGGAAAGATTGTAGCCGTGTGATAAGGAGGGGGCGTGGAGTTCACGAGGCGAGCGTTGAGATGGTCATGAAAGTCGGGAGAAAATAAAAATGGATCCACGGCCCGGTGGTGGGTGTTGGTGTTTGGACGAAGACGGGGGAGGGGAAGCTGCGATGGATGCCGGCCGACCCAGACGAGGGGGAGAGCCATACGTAACGACACAGGTAGGCCGTGCGGTGATCTCGATTGGCACAGTGGGTGGGTCGGCGCTTTAATCGACTTAGCACCGTGTCTGTATCTTATCTATGCCTGCTCCGCAAGGTGGCTTGTTTCGTTTGTTTCAGAGACCAGCAAGGGAGAGCAAGACGCGAGGAGTCTCACGCTGCCGAAGAACTGGCAGTCCAGCAAGCTGCAGAAGAGCATAGCTCGATCCTCGCGCAGGGACGCATGCCCATTCAAGCCGCCGACCCAAGGACAGTGCGGGCAATTCAAACCCAAACTCGGCACTGTGACCCGGTATTGTCGCAAGACGGATCTGGAATAGAATACGGGGCACGCGCTACAGCGCTTCTGCCCCTGAACCCCCTAATCCTGCAAGTCAGGAATAATACTGAGCATCTTACGCGTCGCAAACAATCCAAGGGGGCCGACGCACATCATTGATTCTCCCTGGCCGGGTGTACCGGCGTGGCCTAGCTTTGCGTTCTCGAAACATCCCGACCTTCTTGCCCTAGCGCTCTTCTCTTGGATCGCGGCCATTCTGGACGATCGTCATCGCCGTCGTTTTCAACAACCACACCACCTCGACACCACGACTCGTCCCAGCCACGGCTCGTCCCAAAAATGAACGCGGCCTGCACGCCACCATGACGGACGAGCGCAACACCCATTCTGGCCGGCCCTCGCCGGCCGCCTCCGCCGCCAGAACCCTCCGGCCCGTGGCATCGTCCACGCCAGCTGCCCTCTCCTCGCCGCCGCGCTCGCCGCTCGCCCGCTCGCCTCTGCCATCTCCCTCACCCTCCATGGTGGCCTCCTACTTTTCGAAACAGCCCCCCTCACCCATTCCGCACGCGGCCGCGCCCGCCTCGCCCGCCTCCCCCCCTCCCCGAACGCCGCTCGCCGCATCCGCCAAGGCCGGCGCGGACGACCTGACCACCCGGCTCTTCCGGTTCTTCTCCACCGCCACGACTGAGTCGCTCAGTGCCGTCGGCGTTGGCCTCGCGGCCACGACCTACTTTGTGCTGGGCCGCGTGGGCCTCGTGCTGATCGGCGCGTTCGGCGGCATTGCCCTCTTTGTGGCCTGGGAGACGCGTCACCCAGACGCCGCGCGCGGCATCCGCGGTGAGACCAGCTCGGAGCTCCTCGCACGCGTGGTCGAATACCGCAAGAAGCAGCAGCAGCAGCAGGACACCGAGCGCTCCGATGCTCCGTCGGCCGCCTTCCTCGCCGCCGCCGAGCAGGAAAAACCCGCAGCCAGCTGCTCCTTTGACGGGTTTCGCCCGGAGACGCGGCAAGCTCTCGACAGCCTCGTGGATGCCGTCCTCCGCGACTACGTCAAGTGGTGGTACCAGCCAATTGTGCCGTCTGATCAGTCCTTTCCACTATCCTGTCGCCGAGTGTTGACCTCCTTTCTCGTCTCCGTATCCCACCATCTCAGCCGCAAGCGCCCGGCCGACGCTTTTCTGGACTTCTTGACAAACTCCTCTTCCATTGTCATTGTCTTCTTCTCCGAGCTCGCAACAGCGTTCGCCGAGCATGCCCAGTCGCAGCAGCAGCAGCAGCAGGAGCCGTCGCTGTCCGATGCGAACCCAACGGTGTCTGCTGCAGATGCCATCTACAGCTACCTTTCCTCCAACCCCGAATCCAATCTGGCCAACCTGCTCAGCCAGCGCCAGCAGGCGGCCAAGTTCCGCATGGTTGCTGAGGATCTGCTGAGCTTCCTCGAGCGGCAGACGTACGACTGCGAGCCAGCCCACGCCTTTCTGCGCGAGATTCTGGCCGGTGCCGTGCTGGAGACGACGCTGCAGACATGCTCCAAGCCGGAGTGGATCAACGGCTGGATCGTGTACATGCTCGAAGCCGGCGAGCCCAACTTCAGCCAAGCTATCGACGTTGGCATGCAGACGCGCGCCGACAGCAACGGCTCGAGTGCGGCGGCCGCCGCCACGGCCACGGCCGCCGCCATGCACAGCACGCTGCACCATGCCTCTGTCGACATTGACGGCAACGTGGGCAATATCTCCCTGGCGAAGAGCAGCCGCCGCAGCTCGTTCGAGGCGGAGAAGGTGGTGGACCGCACACGGCGCAAGGACATGCCTCTGCACCGGAAGCAGCTCAGCCGAGCAGACGAGGAGATGGAAGAGGCAATGGAGGAAATGAAACGCATGAATCAAATGATTGCCGCCGAGGATGCGCGGCGCGCAGAGGCGAGCTTGGCCGAGGCCGAGCAGACGACGACGAGTGCGGGCGCAACAGAGAGCCCAGCACCACACACCCCAGCAGAACACACGACAAAACCTTCCACGAAGTCCACCACGAACACCACGACGAGCGGCACTGCAAGTCCTGCGCCGGAGGGCGAGGCACAGTCTGCGCGCGGGCCTCCATCACCGCCCAACTCCAGCGCCGTGTCGCCCAAGGCATCCTCCAGCGTGTCGGGAGACGAACGGGCACGAGCGGCTTCGACACCGATCACACCGCGCTCTTCGTTGCAGAACTCCCCAAACGAATCGTCCTTTGCACCGTCCGATACGGCGGCCAGCTCCAGCGATGCCAGGGCCGCCGATTCGAAAGCGAAAGCCTCAGCAGACGCAGCAGCCGCCGAAGCACCGTTTACCAGTTTCGATCAGATCGTCCCGCCCGCCCGGGACGACGACGAGGACACGGGCGATTCGGACGGGCAGCGGAAACCGGTGCCGCCGCCGCTCACGCTGCACAATGCACAGATCACGATTCACGACGAGCCCGTGACCGACAAGGGCCGCATCAAGAGCAAGCCGACGTGGGACTTTCTGATCCAAATCGAGCCGGCCAACTCCCACTATCCGGGATGGATGATCGTGCGGAAATACAGCGACTTCGAGAAGCTGCACGAGGTCCTTCGCCGCATTGCAGCCATCTCCGGCGCGACCGCCTTTACGGAGCAGCACAGCATCCTGCCGAACTGGAAGATGCACACACGCGGGTCGCTGCGCGGCGAACTGGAGCGCTACGTCCGCGATGCCTGCTGGTACCAGCCCCTGGCCGAGAGCGAGGGCATGAAACGCTTCCTGGACAAGGACACCGACATGCCTGCGGGGGCCAAGTCGGGCTTCCAGGCCTTTGAGGCCATGGGCAAGAACATGCTGGACGTGCTGTCCAACGCGCCCAAGGGCGTGGCCGAAGGTGGCAAAGTCGTGGTCGGCGGCATGACGGGCGTGTTCGGCAGCATTGGCGGGATCGGCGGGATCGGGCTCGGGGGCGGCCCGAAGAAGCACGCGACATCGCAGTCCCTCGCCGCCAACGGCGTGTCCGGGAGCGCGGCGAACGGCGCCGGCCACACCAGCACGACGTCGATCCTGCAGGACGTGACGGCGTACACGAACCGGCTGTCTGTGTCGAGTCCGCCCAGGACGGAGAACGGCATGTCGGCGGCGGGGTCCCGCCGGTCGCGCGACAGCATGGACAGCCAGCGGTCGGCCTCGCTGCTGGAGCGCCGCATGAGCTATGCGTCGCTGAGCGGGCTCGTCAGCGGCGGCAGCGTCGTGGCGGAGGGGGAGACCGAGGTCAGCCCGCACAGCGCCACGATCCGGGGCCGGTCCGACCTGTGGGGGGACTATGCGGCGACGGCCGCCACGACGGGCAGCCGCGGAAGCCAGCACAACAGCCGGGCGTCGTCGCGCGTGGGCTACCCCCGGTCGCCCTCGGTCGCCAGTCTGGGTGGCGGTGCACGCCTGCCGGCCACCGTTGCCAGCGACATTCTGGACGAGGCGGGACGGTCCCCTGCGCCGTCGCCGGCGGCGCTCGCGTCGGCCAACAGCTGGCCTGTCGGCGGCCCTGGCGGCAGCAGTGTCAGTGTCGGTGCTGGCCCTGTTGGTGGCCCTGCTGGCAGCGGCAGTGGCGGCGGCGGCAGCGCAAGCGGCGGCGCAAGCGGCGGTAGCAGCAACGGCGGCGCGACGGGTCTGAAGCGGGTGGCAACGTCCGGCACGACGCTGGCGAAGCAGTTTTCGGCGCTGACAGAGGCAGAGACGCGGGTGGCGGTGGAGCTGGTGTTTGCGGTGATCAACGAGCTGTACACGCTGTCGTCGGCGTGGAACATCCGGCGGACGCTGCTGGCGGCGGCCAAGTCGTTTCTGCTGCGGCCGGGCAACCCGTCGCTGGCGTCGATCCAGAGCCTGATGCAGAAGACGGTGCTGGACGCGCACACGACGGACGCGGGCATAGCGGCGCTGCTGCGGCGGCTGCAGGCGACGGCGCTGCCAACGGAGGCCGAGCGGGCGGCGTGGCCGGCAGAGATGACGGCGGACGAGAAGGAGCGGCTGCGCGTAAAGGCACGACGGCTGCTGATCCAGAGCGGCGTGCCGGCGGCGCTGATGGGCGTCATGGGCCAGTCGGCGACGGCAGACGCGATCGGGCGCATCTTTGACAGCCTGCAGATCGAAGAGGTGGCGCGGGGGCTGCTCTTTGGCCTTTTGCTGCAAGCTGCCCGGATCGTGACGCACTGACGGCCCCTGGCTCTTTTTCTTCCCTTTTTTTTTCTTCTTCTTTGGCAAGGCTCTGCTTCCGAGTAACACCCTTTTAATCATGAACGGCATTCCTGTTTCTTATTTTTTCTGTTTCCTGTTTCCTGTCGGTGCTGCTGGCACCAGGCATGGACTGAGCATAGATGTGTATGAGAGAATGAACGTTTTTTTTTCTGGTCGAAGCCAACGGCGCACTCTAGACGGCCGCGGCGGCACGCAGCTGCTGCTGGAATGCGTACAGGAGGCCCTTGGCGTCACCCTCCGCCACGGTGTCGCTGCCGGCGGCGCGGGCCTGGCGGATGCGCGCCTCGGTGATGCGGAACGCGGCGGGGAGGGGGACGGCGGTCTCTTTGAACGGGCCGAGGCCATCGTCGTCGTCGTCCTCCTCCTCGTCGTCGTAGTTGTCAAGGGCGGAGGCGTCGACGCCGAGATCCGTCCGGATCGTGCGCGCCACGGCCCGCGCCGCCAGCGCGGCCACCGGCATGCCGTGGCCTGTGTAGCCCGCACAGAGGTAGAGCCCCGTCGAGACAGCGGCCCCCTCCTCCGCCTCCTCTTCCGTGCCCTCGTCGTCGAGCAGGCCGCCGAGGAGACTCGGCGGCGCCTGCCCGACCCACGGGTGCTGGTCCCGCGAGAAGCCCATGATGCCCGTCCACTCGAGCGCGGGCCGCAGGCCGCCGTCGTCCCCGCCCGCTTCGCTCGCTTCGCCCGCTTCGCCCGCTTCGCCCACGTCCACGACCGAGGCCAGGTGCGTGCGCAGGTACTGCGCCACGTCCGGCTCCACGGCGTCATCGCGCCACTCGCCGACGGCGCGGCCGGCGGCGCGCTGCCGGCCGCCGCCAAAGATCAGCAGGCCGCCCGGGGGGGTGGCGGTGCCGGGCTCCGCCTCTGCCGCAGGGGGCCCGTCCGCCGCCCGCGCCGGCCGCTGCATGAGGTACTCGTCGCGGTCTCGGTGGCCCGGGCCGTCGTCGTCGTCGTGCCCAAGGAGGACGTAGCTGTGGGCGAGCCGCGGGGCCGGCACGGCGGCGGCGGCGGGCGCGCCGCCCGGCGGACGCAGGGCGGCGACCTGGCCGCGCACGGGCACGATCAGGTCGGCCAGCGCGGGCACCAGGTGCGAGGTGTAGCCGTTGGTGGCGAGCAGGACGGCGCGGGCCGCGACGGGGCCGCGGGGCGTGGACACGATCCAGGGGTGGTCGTGGTCGTGGTCGTGGTTTCTCTGTCGCAGCTGCTGCTGCTGCCGCCGGCGCCGCAGCTGCAGAACGGGCGTGTTGGTCTGCAGGTTGAACGCCGGTGCGGCGCGGACCAGCCGCTCGAGCACCCAGGCCACTAGCCGGTACGGCCACAGCGACGCGGCGTGGCGCTGGACGACGGCGCCGGCGGCGACGCCGTGGCGCAGACGCAGGCGCGCCGAGAGCTCACCGTCGTCGCCGTCGTCGCCGTCGTCGCCGCCATCGCCGTCGTCCCGGGCCACCACGCGCACCAGCCGCCCCAGCGCCGGGTCGCTCGTCTGCAGCACGGCCACAACGTCCGCCGCCGCCGCAAACAGGTCGGCGTCCAGGTACGCGTGCACGCCGCCGCCCGGCAGGCTGCGCCAGTCGCAGGGCACGGCGTGGCGGGCGGCAAAGCGGCGCAGGAAGCGGTACGTGGCCAGCTCAAAGGCGGCCACGCCGGGCGCGCCGCCGTACAGCTGCGGCTGGCAGTGGCCGCCGTTCTGGGGTCCAGTCAGTACGCAAAGCCGGCCACCAGGACAAGATAAATAGAAGAAAACACACCCGTCCCGTCGCCCCCCAGCAGGCCTCGCGGGCATCGAGCATCAGCACGCTCAGCCCGCCGGCGCCGCCCGCCAACAGCGCGTCGGCGGCAAAGGCACCCGTGATGCCGCTGCCGACCACGACGACGTCGGCCGTGGCCGGCAGCTGTGGCGAGGAGCGGAATCCGTGAAGCAGCGGCGACGGCGTCTGCAGCCAGAAGGACGTCGTCGGGTGCGCGCTGGGCAGACCGGCTGGCGCAGCCGGGTCGACAGGGCCGAGTGGTGGCCCATTCGGTGGCTGTGCCGCGGCACGGGGGCCGGGGACAGGCTCAAAGACGGTCATGGAGAGCGGTTCGCCAGGATGGGACGCGGTGGGGGAGCAAGACGGAGATGGGAGTTTGGAAGGCGGCAGGAAATCATGTGCTCCAGGACCAGCGCATAGGGCCAGTGGGTCTCGGACATCGCTGTCTATACATACGAGCAGCACAGCACTTCGCAGGAAAGCCAGGTAGGTTCAAGAGGCCGTTCATTCTCGCACGGTACAGACTACAACAACCATTCTGCAGCCATCGTTTGGTCCTTCTTTCGCGTTGAGGTCCTGATTGCATCACCTGCCCGTCGTCCAGTGAAACCCTCTTTTGCCCATGGATACGTCGTGATGAAGTTTTGTATACCCTCATAAAGAAACCGGTGGAAACCAACGAAAGAAAACAAAAGAAAAGACAAAGCAGCCTCCTTATTTCTGCATCTTCTTTCTCTTTCCGACCTGGGCCGAGAAACCGGTCTTGATGGCCGTGACGGATCTCCGCGAGCCACACGAGTTGCAACTGAGTGCGTTAGCAGCGAGAAAAGGGGCGAGGGAAAATACGGAAACACAGAAACAGCATAACTGGGCTCAGGAGCACATACGTGATAAAGTAGAGCCGGTTCTCGCCTTTGCTGAGCTCGGTGTCGGGCGACTTGCACGTTTTGCACACGACGTATTCGACTGCACGGTTAGCGGAACATGCGTCTTCTCGCAAAAGACAGAAACAAGCCACCCACGAATGTATTTCCGCAGCACGTTCTCGATCTGCTTCTGCTGGAACCGGCCGCGGATGACCAGCCGCCGGCTGCCGTCGACCGAGCCCGTCGTGCCCAGCTCGGCCAGCAGGTATAGCGTGATGTGGTCGTCTGTGCGCTTCATGCGCTTGGCCACGTCGCTGATGTTGGCAAAGATGGTCTTCTTGTTGCCCTCGCGCATGCACTGTGGCGGCGGGATCTTGTAGCTGCGCGAGCCGCTGGTCGCGTGGTCCGGGTTCTTGAGCTCCAGCACGTGGTAGAAGCGCCGCAGCAGCTGCGCAAACGGAATCGCCGGCGTGCTCATGTCGTGCTGCCAGATGCCCGTCCCCAGCTCCATGTCGCCCTCGTCCACCGCCGCCGCGCCCGCCTCGTCGTCGTCCGCCCCGCCACCGTTGGCGTCGCGCATCTGCAGCGCCTTGAGCTTCTCGGCAAACTCGTCGTCCGCCGACGCCGTCTTCTCCTTGGGCTTCTTCTTCTTCTTCTTCTTGAGGCTCAGGTCCAGGCCGCCGTCGTCGCCCGCCGCCGCCGCCGCCGCGGGCTCCTCCTCGTCCCCGGCCTCCTTCTTAGCCTTCTTCTTCTTCTTCTTCAGGAGGCCCAGGTCCAGGCCATCGCCCTCCACCGTTGCCGCGGCATCGGCAAGCGCGGCGGACAGCGGCGGCGTGCGCGGGCTGTGCGACACGGCCGTGTCCTTTGTGTCGTCGATCGCCTCGGTCGCAGGCATGGTGACGTGGCCGTCGGCGTCGATCACAAGGGCTTCTTCGGTGAAGGCGACTGACTTGCGTGCTTTGCGTTCGGGGATCTGCAGAGAGAGGGGGGAGGGGTGGGATGGAAATGGTGGTCAGAACGCGGTCCGGAAGCAAGAATGATAACAATCGTAACGACGGAAAACGAAAGCGGCGAACAAACAGCCAAAAGCGTCCCTAATTTTTCTCGCCCCGAATCACAATTTTTGGCCCAGTTTGTGGCGGTTGTGGCGGGGTTGAGGCTGGAGAGAAACACCCGAAAGAGGGGGATGACTAAGAAATCGTGCTGCGGCGGCGGCGGCAGCAGCGGCGGGCGCACAGTTGCCAACGACGCAGCACAAGGGGCAAGCAAAACAAAAAGACAAGGTAGGGGAGCCAGGACGCCGTCCGTGTTTTCAGCTTACAGGTGTTTCCGTAGACATCGCGAAGAGGGCCGCAACAACTGTAGCACAGCCGGCTAGAGGTGTCTGCGTCGGTGAAACGGTTTCGTTGTTTGGCTGCAGCCCGTTGGTAGAGAAACAGGCGATCTCTTGTCAAGAAGAATGCTCCGGTCTTGGGAGAGCACTGGGCGATAGAAAGCGCAGAGTCACAACGTCTGGTTTGAGTCGATTGGACGCGTGGGGTGATGAGAACGGACAGGGCGTGCTCCTCCGATCCTTTTCCCAGACGCAAAAGATACTCCGTACACGGGCGTGCGTCCACGTGGCACGTGATCGAGATTGGGCAGCCAGCCAATCTTAGAACGCCGCTTGGATCTCTGTCGGCAGTGCATCGTCTGTCTCACCATCACGCCCTTGATCCTGCACCGATGGCGGCGCCTACGTCCGAGTCGTTTGTCCTAGCAGACCCAACAGCCGCCATGACCCCGCCGCCGGCAGACGGGGCGGAGAGCGTCGAAGAGGCGGGGGAGAAGGCGGCTGTGGGAGAGAACGACGAGAAATACGACGACAACGACGACAACGACGACGACGAAGACCTCGACTCGTTGCCGTCCATCTCCACCAGCGTGCTGAGCCCGTCCGAGACGGCCGACTCGGTCACGACGTCCGACGCCCAGCGCGAGTGGGAGGCCAGCCTGGAGCAGCTGCAGCTGATGCTGACAATGGTGCTGGTGCCGCTGGTGGGCAAGTTCCTCGGGCGCAAGTTTGCGTATTGGAGTGAGTACTTTGGCCAACGAGGGAGCCGAGCCTAGCTGCCGGGACTGACAAGACAAACGAACGCAGGCTGGGCGCGGTACATGGAGTGGGCGCACGACGTCGACATCCGGATTACGAGCAAGAAGGCATTCAACGTGGCCGGGGCGGTTGGCGCAGTGGCCACGCTGTGAGGGGCCGCTATGAGAGGGCCGGGGGACACCAGGCAACCCGGATGCCCGTCGCGGACAACAGCGACGAGATGACACGGCTACGTAAGATACGAAATGGGATAATGCTGAATGGGTCATTTTTCTTTCTTTCTGTGCAAGCTGTGGCGAGAGAGGAGCGGCAGACACTGTGACACTGTGTGTTTCGCATAGTCTGGCCGTCTATGCGCTTTTCTGAGCGCCCTCCTGCATGGTCAATGATCACAGGCTTTGCGTTGTCGGCCGGATGCCTCCTGTTTCTCTCCAGCCGCGGGGGCCCGCAGCGATTGGCCAGGACGGCCGCAAGCACTAAACGCAAACCGGCGGCGGTGGGCCGTCTTTTTTTCCGGTGGATCGATTACTCACAGATTTTTTCAGCACTCCACTGCAGCTTGCTTCCACCGGTTCCCTGCTAGCCGTTTGCTAGTGAGGGCCGCCGGCGCAGAGACAAAGAATCAGCAACGACGTAATGCGCGCGGCAGCGGCCAATGGGACGGCCCTGCTGGCAGATGCTGTCCCACACTGGCTCCCGCCCAGTGGCGTCACCCGGCGAACCAGATGGCACTACGGCTTGTTGCGGGCCCGTCTTAGGCTCGCTGGACAGAGGACGGACGTCATCGCTCAGCGCTACAGGCCCAGGAAGCCCCAGCTCCCGCGCCTGCCGAGCAGCTCTATGACTGACGGTACTCCCGTGCGCGTACTTTCTCCGTCCAAATGATCTTACGACGTCTTTTTCCCAGACTTTTTCCCTTTCTGCGAGCCTCTGCATTCCAGTTAAATTGACCTTTGCGCCCGCGTCCTCGCTCTGCCTCTTTGTCGTTCTTCTATTAAGAAAACTCGACGCCGCATTTTTCTCCGTCGCCGAACAAAAACAAAACATCGCAACAACAACAACCACAACACCGCAACATCCCCTTTTGCGCCGCATCGCCGCATCACCACATCACCGCCTTTGCGCATCACCACACCACCCACCGCCGCCACCATGCAAATCGGAAACCTTATTCTTCGCGGCATCCAGCTGCTGTTTGTCGTCATCCTGACGGCCCTGCTCGGCAATGTCATCGACAACAACATCGACGGCCACATGGCGTCGATCAACTTCTGCCTCTTCGTCGCCGTGCTCGCCTGGATCTCCGTCCTCTGGGGCCTCGTCGGCTCGTTTATCAGCTCGCTGACCGAGGGCCTGCTCGGCTACATCCTGCTCGGCCTCGACGTGCTCACGACGCTCTTCGTCTTCATCGCCGCCATTGTGCTGCCCGCCAAGCTGCACGCCGTCAACTGCAGCAACAGCCACCTGACGGTCAAGCACCACAGCCCCAACTGGATCGGCTTCGGCAGCAACGACAACGAGAAGCGCTGCCGCGAGCTGCAGGCCAGCTGCGCCTTTTTCTGGTTCCTGTTCGCCACGCTGATCGGCTCGTCGGTGCTGACCTTCCTGGGCGCCCGCCGCCTCGGCGGCTCGTCCGGCCGCTCGAGCGCGCCGACCATGTCGCAGGTGCGGGTGTAAAGGCACCGACCGCCACGGTGTGCCGGGAGAGAGAGGAAAAGGGACATGGGTCTGCCGGCCATGGCATGGCCGCACGGGACGGGGCCGGCCGTGCGCGGTGCGCGCGCGTCTACCGGTCTCTGGAGTAATGAATAAAGGGGAGAGGGGGTGGCGTTTTTGACGACGTCTTTTGGTCTGGGGGGTGTTCTTCTTGGATGGTCTGGACGTCCTGTGGTCGGGGCAGAGGAGAGGGCTTGCGGGAAAACGATACCACGGGTCCAGCGTCCGCTCTTCTCTCGTTTTTTTTTTTTCTTCTCTCTTCCCCTTTGGGGATGTCATCATGGGTTTGGATATCCAGGGCGTCTTTCTATGTTTGCATTTTGTTTTATATTTTGGTTTGATGGTTTGATGGTTTGACGGTTTTTTTGTTTCTGCGCATGTGTCGAGGCCTGCAGCCCGGCCAGAATAATACTGCATATGTCGATCCCTCCATGCCTCTCTTCTATTTGCCAGCTCTAGCAGCCACCACCGCCGCCGCCGCCGCCGTCACCGCCGCCGCCACCGCCACCGCCGCCGCCGCCGTCGCCGCCACCATAACCACCACCGTGATGACCGCCGCCGCCGCCGCCGCTACTGTCACCACCGCCCGAGTTTGTGGTGAAGGGGGTGGAGCTACTGCCCGGAGAAGACTGGGAGAGTGGTTAGTTTCAGAACGTGTGCGGCAACGCAGGCTCTTGGGTCGTCCAACTCACAAAGCAGTTGCCCATGGTGGCTAATCGTTGTTTCGAGAACAGTGGTATCTGATTGGTAGAGAGAGATGGGTTGTGGTTGCGGAACGCCGACCAGCATGGACGGCTTCCTCTTATACTTTCCCATCGGCGCAAGGCTTCCTCGCGAGGCTAATTTTGCGGAGCCAAACAGAGGAGACACAGCCACCGCCTTGTGACCATCGTGAGTTAGCCCCAGCCCCAGCGCTTCTACTCCGTACACCGCATCTTACAGAACAGGTGCGATCAACATACTCCAGCTCTGCTTGCCGAGGTATTTTGCGCGACGCGACCGGGAATATGCAGTATGCAGGCTGTTTGAGGGGGGCCCACGAGTGATTTACCAAAAAAAAAAAAAAAGGTTAGGTTTGTCCACTTGCCTCCTCTAGCCTAGTCTACAACTACAGCGCAGGGCACAACAGCATCCTCCGTCCTCGAGGCCGTTGCCCCTACCGGCGACAGCGGCACCGCCGTGCCTGTCGCCACCGCCGCCGCAGTCCCGTCGTGTCGTCCGCGCCGCGACGTCAGCAGGCTGAGCCGCCGGCCGCGCACCGGCGACGAGGAGGACCGCGGCGACGACGACGGCCCGGCGTCTTCCGCCGCGGCTGCTGAGCCACCCGCGTCCTCGGACGCCGTCGGCAGCGGATCGTCCGGCTCGCGCAGCGGCCGCAGCCGTGGCAGCTGCTGCACGTGTGATGCGCGTCGCTGCTGCGGCTGGGCAAACAAGGACGACGTCGGCGCCGGCACCGCCTCGTCCACCCCAGAACGGTGGCAGCCGCTGTCCAGACCGCCGCCGCCGCGCCAGTAGTCTTCCTCCTCCGCCCCCTCCTCGTCACTGCTGATGTCGTAGTACGGGATCACCGCCCCGTGCTCTGCGTCGTGTCCGCGGCTCTCGTGGCCCAACGCCGCCGCTTGCTCGTCGTCGTCGCCGTCGTCATCGTCGTCATCGTCGTCGTCGTCGTCGTCGTCCTGCTGGCTCCCCATCCCGGTGCCCTCCTCGAGGAAAACGGTCGCCATGGCTCCCACGACCGCGATGGAGGCGAGAAACCACCAGCCCGTGATGATGTAGCCACGCTTCACGCCCCACGAGAACGCTGCACCCGCCATCGCAGGACCCGTGGCCCGGCCTACGCCACTGAACGTTGTGGCAAACCCGTTCAGGGTGCCGAGCACCTTCACCGACGGCGCCGAGTTGGTGAGAATCATCGTGATTCCGGGAAACGTGAGAATGGACACCATGCCCTTGCAGAGAAAGGCTGCCAGGACAGCTGCATAGCGCAGATGCTCGTTCTGCACCAGAACCGTATACGGAGTCACTAGGTAGACAGCCGGCAAGCACCAGGCTTTCGAGAATGGCTGTCAGCTTCAGCGTTCACAACCAAAAGGGGGGGGGGGGGGGGGGACAATCTACCTCCAAAACGATAACACGCCACGGCGCCGTACCGTGCACAGAGAGGCGGAAAGGCAAGGAACTGCGCCACGCCAGAGATGAGCGCGTTGATCGCAAAGATGGTGCCGATGCGCCCCGCCGACATGCCGAAGCCCCCTGAAAACTTAAACGGGAGCCGGGTATTGGTCGCGTCGGGTGTCTGTGGTGGGTAGTTGAGGAAAACGGGCAGCAGCTGGTCGGAGGCAACCGAATGCAGCGCGAGAAGCGTATAGCACAGCAGGGCCATGGACGCCTGATACGTGAATATGCTCACGTTCTTTCCGGCCTTCCCGGACGGTGCCCGTCGCGCGTGCTGCGCTTGCAGCGAGTGCCGGCCGCCAGCCTGACGCGGCGTGCTGCCCAGCAGCAGGTCGGCGTCCTGGTCGGCCTCGGCGATGGCAGACAGCAAGGGGGCACTCGCCTCGTCGTCACTGCCATCATCCCTGGCCGCCCGGCGGCGGTGCCGGCGACGGTTCTCAGCCCGGGCTTGCGCGCGGCGGAGGCGGCTCTTCTTCGAGGACCTGCCGCCGCAAAGGACGCTCTTGAGCCGGTCGCCGAGCTCCAGGCCCCAGTCGGCGCTGTACCGCCTTGTCTCCAGCGTTTCCTCCAAGAAGAAGATGGCTGCCAAGAGCGAAACGATGAAAACGGTAAAGGCAATGAGATTCGGCAACAGATAGGGGTACTTGCGGAGGAGCGCGAAGCGGCCAAATACCCCCGGAAACTGCTCCGCCGGGTGAACGAAAAAGCCGCCAAAGGATGGCCCAAACACGGAACCGATGCTCCAGACCATGGGCATCAGCGCAAACGCACGCGGCTGAAGGGACTTTTCAGGAACCATCTCGGCCACCATGGTCCGAATGATTCCAACTGGGAAGCCATTAGAAAGAGCCGAGAAAGACGGAGAAAGGGACGTACCGTTTCCATTGCAGCTTCCCTGAATACCCCGGACAATAAGGGCCATGGGCAAACTCGTGGCCACACCCCAGCAGAGAAAGCACACCATTGTGGAGAACAGACCGACCACGAGAATGGGTTTCCGCCCTATTCGATCCGAGGCCCAGCCCCACGGCACGGCTGTCGTGCTCTGGGAGATGGAGAAGATGGCACTAATCATGCCGGCCCAGCGTGCTATCTCTTCCTTGGGGACGCCGAAGCTCTTGATCATCTCGGGCAGGTAGGGAAAGACGGACGTCAGCGCAAGGGGCTCGGCAAAGCGCACAGCAGCTGGATGAAAACGGGTGTCAGCGGAAGAAGAAGGCTCGGCGTCCCTGTCTCGTGTCTTAAGTCCTTTCCCGTGCCCGTCCCACAGCCAGACCAATATCACTTACGGCGCTTCCTGCAAGAACCGACGCCATTGTGCCCTGTGCCGCTCTGAAGCCTACGGGATGTCTGCAGATGGCAAAAAGGGAGAAAAGTTGAGGACGGAGACAAACGCATGCGTAAGGGGTGAAGCAAAACCAACAGCAACAGGAGAAGAGCAAAGCATGGCGCGGCGCTTACCTAGGATGGTGAGCTGCTGGGCGGGCAGCCGAGGGCCCTGTTTCTTCTCCTTTGCCATGCTGGCGGGGAGCAGCGGGAAGGTCGGGATCGATGTGCCGCAACGGCTCTGCTAGGATCGACAACGTGGCCTGGGCATGGAAAAACAAGACGCGGCGGCGTGTCCTTGGCAGGAATCTGGAGAAGGAAGCGTTGCCGCAGATCGGGCCGGGCAAGGCTGTCCAAGGGAGATCGAGGTCGCACGGTTCGGGCAGGACAGACGCGAATGAAGGACGAGTTCGCGAAAACGAAGGAATACGAAAGATAAAGGAGGGGGGGGGGGGGGGGG
>LZPB01000005.1:81251-105865 GCA_001676865.1 Ceratocystiopsis minuta
AAAAAAAAAAAAAAAAGAGTCACCGCGACCGGTCTGGCCCCATCCATGTCGAAGAACACTAACACCCCTCGTGGTATGAAAAAAAGAAACCGAAAAAAAGACCCGCCCGCATGCGGGATGCGACAGGGATTGCCGGCCAGCGGCGGCCAAACACGAACGAAGAAGAGTCACAGGTCCCCCCTCCGCTGCAGAACGCGTGTGGGCACCACTGCAACCCCAACCACGCAACGGCAGCGGAAGCGGCGGCGGCGGCGGCTGATTTTAGAGCGAGCGGCAGGAGTTGCCTGTTTCCTTTTGTTTCTTTCTTTTTCTGTTCTTTTCTCTTTCTTTCTTCTCCATCGATGTCGTCGTTTCCGTGTGTCTTTCGTCTTTTTCCTCGTGACCGGGACGGCGGACTCGACGGCGTTTGCAAACGCCGGCCGGCTTCGGCCTGGGCCGGTCCTCCCTTCTCAGAGCCACCAGCCATGCGTGTCGGTGGAGGCGACTGGTTGTTGCGTTCGTGTGTGCTTTCGTGTGTCTGTTTTGCATGTCTGCTCCGCTTGTCGTGCAACTCCACACTGCTCCGTAGAGCTCTCACCGCACAAAAGAGTCGGTATCTTACCACGGAGCAGAGTTGCTCCTTCCCGCTCTCGCCGCAACAGAGGCCGGTGTTCGGACCTGGAAAGCGCCACAGGCCGGGCGCTACCCCAGAAAAATTGGGGACCGGTCAGCAGCGAGCCCGAGCGGGGAAGAGAAAGAGAAAGAGCCAAAGCCCGAGCAGTCTCCCAGGCTGTCTACGGAGTATATACTCGAAGGTTGATTCTGACGTCTTATACTGCGCGTATATGCCGTACGGCACTCGTATGGCAGACGAGACAGTTTCCTAAATAGGGAACAAGAACAGCGATGCTCTGATTGGCTCGCCTGTCCTTAGTAGCCTAAACAGTGCATTATACGGTGCGAATCGTCGATCTGTTTGACGTCAATCCGAACGTAGAAGGTGCGGCGCAGCTCCGCGATGTCGCCATTGTCTCACGACGTGCAGCCTCATCTGCCTTATGCCGACCAGCACCGCCGAGTAAACCGGCACCACACATGCGTTCGCGGCATCTCGTGAACTGGATTCAAAAGCTTACCCCTCATCACAATGGGACGAAAGGATGAACAGACGCCCCTGCTGCTGCCGCAGAAGAGCAGAGCACAGGGGGTGCGCCGCAGAAGCAGAAATGCCAGCATCTGCGTACAGGTCATTTTGCCTTTTGGCGCGGCCCTGGTCGTCCTGGGCGCCATTCTGCTGCTGCTCGGCCAGCTGGACCTGCCGAGCGCGCTCGCCGTCGCCGGCACGTTCTCGCTCCATCATGCGCAGCGCTACAGCCCGGGCCTGGACTACGACGCGCTCAAGGAGATCCTTCTGAGCACGCCGTCCAACGACTCTGCTGCTGCGTGGCTGCAGTACTACACCTCTGGCCCCCATCTGGCCGGCCAGAACTACTCGCAGGCCGCCTGGACCCGCGACCGCTGGGCCGAGTGGGGGGCGACCACTCACATCACCGCCTACGACCTGTACCTCAACACGCCCGACAACCACAGCCTGGCGCTGCTGAAGGCGAGCAAGACCGAGGCCAGCCGGCCCGGCGGGCCCGACACGCTCGCCTGGGAGGTGGCCTTCCGCGCCGCCCTGGAGGAGGACGCGCTTGCCGAGGACCCGACCACCGCGCTGCACGACCGCGTAGCCACCTTCCACGGCTACTCGGCGAGCGGAAACGTCACCGGGCCCGTCGTGTACGTCAACTACGGCACGTACCAGGACTACGCAGACCTCGAGCGCGCCAACATCAGCCTCAAGGGCGCCGTGGTCCTGGCCCGCTACGGCGGCATCTTCCGCGGCCTCAAGGTCAAGCGCGCCCAAGAGCTGGGCGCCGTCGGCGTGCTGCTCTACAGCGACCCGGGCGACGACGGCGCGGCCACCGAGGCCAACGGCTATGCTCCGTACCCGGATGGCCCTGCACGCCAGCCCAGCAGCGTGCAGCGCGGCAGTGTGCAGTTCCTCAGCATCGGGCCGGGCGATCCCACCACACCGGGCTACCCGTCGAAGCCGGGCGTGCCGCGCACCCCGACCGACCGCTACATCCCGCAGATCCCCTCTCTGCCCATTTCCTACGTCGACGCGCTCCCCATCCTCAAGGCCCTCAACGGCCACGGCCCGAGCTCCCACGACCTGGGCCATTGGTGGACTCGCAACGAGGGCCTTCGCTCGCACGGCGTCGACTACCACATCGGGCCGACCCCGGCCGACGAGATCCAGGTCAACCTGTACAGCGAGCAGGCCTACACGACCACGCCCATCTGGAACGTGCTGGGCGTGTTCAACGGGTCCGTCCTGCCCAACGAGGTTGTCGTCGTGGGGAACCACCGCGACGCCTGGATCGCCGGCGGCGCGGTCGACCCCAACTCGGGCTCAGCCGTCGTCAACGAGGTGGTGCGTGCCTTTGGCGCGGCCGCCGCCCAAGGATGGAAGCCGCTCCGGACCGTCGTCTTTGCATCCTGGGACGGCGAGGAGTACGGCCTGCTGGGCAGCACTGAATGGGTCGAGGAGTACCTGCCGTGGCTGCAAAACGCTAGCCTGGCCTACGTCAACATCGATACGGGCGTTGGCGGGCCCAACTTTGCCGCCCACGGCGTGCCGCTCCTGAACGACCTGCTCTACGACGTCACCGCCGCCGTGCCGTCGCCCAACCAGACGATCCCGGGCCAGACCGTGCGCGACACCTGGTCTGGCCGCATTGGTCCTCTCGGCAGCGGCAGCGACTACACCGCGTTCCTCGACCACGCCGGCATCCCCAGCGTCGACGTGGCCTTTGGTGGGGGTGGGGGCGACGGCGCGTCTGCTGCCTCGGCGTCGGACGCATCGCCGCCACCGCCGGTGTACCACTACCACAGCAACTACGACAGCTACCACTGGCTGGCCACGTACGGCGACCCGGGCTTTGCCTACCACAAGACCATGGCCCAGGTGCTCGGCTTGCTCGTGGCCCGCCTGGCTACCGACGTCGTGGTGCCCTTCCGCGCCGTCGACTATGCCCACGCCCTGCGCGGCTACGTCGGCCAGATCCGCCGCCAGCTCGATGCCCACAATGCGTCGTCGGCCCTCGAGCGGGAGGCTCTCTGGGCCACCGCCGCCTCCAGCGGCACGGCCGCGGCCCTCTCGGACGAGGACACCATGGCCGTGGTGCGCGGGCGCGTTGGCCTCGGCGACGCACAAGCGGTTGCGGATGCGCACGACATCGGCGCGGACACGCTGTCGGGGAAGGAGCGCTTCGCCGTGTCGCTTGTGCGCCTTGACCACGCGGTGTCTGCGCTCACCGTCGAGGCGGCTCGGCTCGACGCCAAGGCAGACAAGCTGCGGCATCTGGTCGGCAGCGGCAGCAGCAGCGGGGGTACCGCCAACAGCAACGACGACGACGCCACCGCTGCGCCATCGTTTCTTTCCTTCCGCCTCGCGCCCGGCTGGTGGCACCGGTTCGTGCACTGGGTGCGGCGGCTCTGGGTGGCTGTGCACGTGGCGGCGGTCAACAAGCGGTACCAGTTTTTGGAGCGGCATTTTCTGTACGGTCCTGGGCTGGATGACCGCGAGTGGTTCAAGCATGTGGTGTATGCGCCGGGCGTGTGGACGGGCTATGCCGGTGCCGTGTTCCCGGGGCTCGTTGAAAGCATCGACACCGGCAACTGGACGAATGCGTTGCGGTGGGCGAGCATTGTCGAGTCGCGCATCCTGGCCGCGACCGAGAGTTTGCGTTAAAAAGGCAGGCTTACCCCTGAAGCTGTACGAGTATGTATCGGAAAACACGTACAGCAGAAAGACATCTTGTCGCCGGTTGGTTGCGTAGTGCAATGCGCGTCTCGTAGTGGCATGCATGGGCAATGCTGGCAATAAAAGGGTGCTGCCGGCACGTGACATAAATTGATCAACAATCCCTGCTCCTCGGGCTCTTGCAACCTCGACGCGCCCGCTCTCCTCTAGGTTTGCCGCGCAAGGGCTCTTTCTGTCAGTTTTGTGCATCTAACTCGGAAGCAAATGGGGCCGCCATGGAGCCACCGGCGAAGCGACCCAGGCTCGGCCGGCCGCCGCGCCAGCGCCTACCGCGCGACGAGGACGAAATCGAGAACGAGAACGCCAACATCCACGCCAGCGCCGACAACGACAGCGACGCAGACGAC
The DNA here is from genome assembly GCA_001676865.1 of Ceratocystiopsis minuta. Taxonomy (NCBI): domain Eukaryota; kingdom Fungi; phylum Ascomycota; class Sordariomycetes; order Ophiostomatales; family Ophiostomataceae; genus Ceratocystiopsis; species Ceratocystiopsis minuta. The sequence continues at coordinate 85,449 of LZPB01000005.1, forward strand.
GAGGATGAGATAACGATGGACCCGGAGGCGTTTGCGGTGAAGCAGGATCCGCAGTACCGGCTCCAGGTGTCGCGCGCAATGGCGGACAACAAGCTCAAGTCGGCCTTTGAGCGCCTGTTCGACAAGTACGGCCGCGATTTTGGCGACACCGGGGACGAGATCAACTTCTATACAGACGAGATCGAGGTCGACAATGGGCACATTGCATCCCTGCCGCTGGCAACCGACGAACCAATCCCACACGCTGCTGCCGACGCGACGGCACGGCCACGGAGGGACGGCGACGATGACGATGCCATCGACGATGACGATGACGACGACGAGAGGGGCCAAGGGGCAGTCGGTCTCCGCAACAGACGGTCTTCGCAGCCATCATCTCGGGCTGGAACTGCGGCATCTCGCCGCCCGGGGCTGTCGACCTGGTCAGGCAGCGGCGCGACCGCGCGGCTGTCCAGTCTGCTCACGCCGCGTTCGGGGCCCGGCCGGTCCTGGTCCGTTGGCGGAAGCGACGCGCTTGGACTGGACAGCTCCCGTCTTCCTTTCCCGGGGTATGGAAGCGACCCGGTCGACCCGGCGTGGGCCGTGCCGGAGCTGTTCCGCACGCCGCAGCAAGACGCGTTTGCCTCGCCGCGGCAACAGCAACGGCCGCAAGAGCAATTGGCGGGCAGCCAGTCTGCGCCAGCACGCCCCCTGGTCGTCCGCAAGGTGCTGCCGGCCGCGTTTCTCCGACCGGCAAAGGAGCCAAGGCGCGCCGACTACGCCAGCGATGCCAGCGATACCGGCGGAAACGATGAGGACGACCTGACTCTCGAAACGGCGGTTGGAACGGGCAAAAAAGGAATGGGGGCCGGTGTGCCTACGAGAAAAATAATGACGTTCGGCCCGCCCGGAAGACGCCCTATCCAGCCCCGGTCCCCGCGCCAGCGAGACAGCGAGGGATCCGACGCTGAGGGAGGTGACAAGGCACCGGTTATCCCGGCCAAGCGGCCACGAGGCCGGCCGCGGAAAGTGAGGCTAGTGGAGGAAAACAAGTCCTCGCCGTCTCCCGAGCCGACCTATGGAGACGAACGACACGAGCACCATCTGGGCCCTGCCAAAAACAGCAGCAAAGCAGCGCCGGAAGCAGCAATGGTTTCTACGGCGGCCGAAGGGCTTGCGCATCGCAAAGAAAGCCTTCCCACCCCCCCGGTGGACGACGAGGACGATGGGCCACTGAAGAAGGTGGCGCTCGACGAAGCGGGCCGTGGCAGGAGCAGCAGCCGGAGCACGACCCTGGTGGTCGAGCTGCCGGTGATCGAGATCTACACGAGAAACACGCTTGACCCGAGCTATGCCTTCTCGGACGAAGAGGACGGGGGACTGCGCAAATCGACAAAGCCCCCGCTGCCCATGGGTGTCGCAGCAGACGCAGACGGCCAACGAGCCCGCTCTATCGAGAACACGGAAACAGGATCCGAACGCGCAACGGTCGAGTCCGGCAGCCATCCACCGGGTGAGGCTCCAAAACGCCGACGCCGGCGGAGGCGAAAGTCCGAGATGGAAGCAGCAAGGGCGGCAGCGGCGGCGGCAGCATTAGAGCATGCCCCAGCCGCCAAGAGAGTCAGGAGGCGCCGCTCCCACCCCAAGGCGGACAAAGACGACGGCGAACCTGCTTCCACACCGTCCCGCGAAGCGCCGGCTGTTCGTTCCCCGAGGAGGCCAGCGGCGCCAGTCACGCCACAGAAGCCTCCAAAGAAGACGCAGCCGGCCAAAGGCGGACCTCTGCTAGCATCTGCAGTGCTGCCGTCGCCCGCCTCCCGGTGGCGCGAGATCCCGGACAGCCAAGGCCACAGCAGCATCATCTCCCTCGTATCGGACGGCTCAGATGAAGACAATGACATGGAGCAAGAGCCGGGCGGCCATTCGTCCCATCCGTCCCCAACTCGCGGGAGAGTGCAGCCGCTCAATGAAAGCGTCATAGCGGCCTCGCCGTTGGCAGAACGCCAGGCGAAGCAGCCGCCGGCCATGTCGTCGCTGCTGTCGGCCAGCCCAACCCGCGGCTTGCTGGTGGAGACACCAGGAGGCACGATCCGGCGCTGCGGCCAAAATGACTTTCGATGCGGCCGTGAGTTTTGCTTTCGATGTTCATGAGTCTCACGACGGCTACAGACATTGTGACTTTTTGGAAGAAAGAGTCCGTTTGCTTGAGTGAGTAGTATGGGGCGCTGTTTCAAAGGCGTGCATGCCATACACTCTTGATAGAAATAACATCAACAAGAAATGGCAACGGAGCTGAAAGAAACACACAATGAAAACAACGTCTTTTCGCTAATTGAAGGGGCATTGAGGAAGGATAACCGAAAGAAAAGAACAGCATTCGCATGTGGAAGAGGCGCGAAGTGATAAAGAACCCGCTTTTGAAACGAGATAATAACAAACAGAACCGTAACAGAGCCACAGTTTTCCGAACGTCACTCATGTCGAGCCCGGTGCTTCATTTCCTGGCGGACTTGCCAGAAGTCGCATTCGTGTATCGCTGGGACGGACCGGGTCAAAATAGCTGTGTTCCATTGCCTCTTGGGCGGTTAACCGTTCCTGGGGGCAGTGGTTAGTCCGCTGGGTGGCGACTAATACCAAGAGGCACACAACAGAGAGAGAGTGCTTACCGCATGGTCGTAGCGAAGCAGCTTGTCCAGGAAGTCAATCGCTTCGTTGCTCACAAAGCGCTCGTTTTCCGCGTTGACAAAACTGTGCCACGGCTTCTTCGCGAACCGCCCGAGGACTTCGTCATACTGAGCATTGAGTTCGATTTCGTACCTGTCCAAGTAGTCGAACAGGTCATCCGTTCCAAGGACACGTGCGATTTTGACAAGTTGGTCCGAATTCGAGTTTCCATGGAAGAAGGGTTCCTTGCGAAAGATCATAGACGCAAACATGGCGCCCAAACTCCACATGTCCAGGCTGTAATCGTATTCTTGAAAGTCGACGAGCAGCTCTGGGCCTTTGAAATAGCGCGATGCAACCCGCACATTGTATTCGGTCCCAGGGTGATAGAATTCTGCCAATCCCCAATCGATCAGGCGCAGCTGTTTAGGTTAATACAAAAGCCAAGTCGAGGATTCATCATTAAAAATAAGCCACCAACCTTTCGATTCTCGTGGTCGATCATGACGTTGTGTGGCTTCACGTCGCGATGCATGATCCCTTTGCTGTGACAGAAGTCAAGGGCTTTGAGCAGCTCCAGAATGTAGAAGCGCACATCGATATCAGTGAACCGGGGGTATAGAGACCGGAAGTCCGTGTTGTTGATGTATTCGAAGATAAGGGATGGCGTTTTGCTCTGTCATGAAAGGTTAGAGTGTGACCAACACGACAAAATCAAATAAAATCATGTCACGGCCAACATACCTGCGCATCCCGGACGACATCCAACAAGGCCACGATATTGGTGCCTCCTGCAAGATTTTGGAGGATTTTGATCTCTCTCTTGATCTTCTTCTTCTTCACCGGTTTCAGGACCTTGACAACGCTCTTTTGCATAGTAGCGACGTTGATCCCTTCAAAAACTTCCGAGTATTTGCCCCTTCCTGGAGAGAGCATCATTAGCTGTCCATGCCGGACACCACCGGGGAAGAGAATAGGACATACCGATTTTGCGTACAACCTCGTAGTTCTCTATTAGACCCCAGCCTAATGTTGTTAACTATACTTGTTCCGAATCACACCCCTTCTGCGAACCCAGCAGCACAACATACTAATAGTAACATTGTCATAATCCCAATACGCCTTCGGCATATTCATGTTCACGTTGGCGTACACGCGAGCCATGCTGGGCGGTGTCGGGTCTGTTGTGCGTTGTGATCTTACTTGTTGGCCACAACAGATGACCCGAAAACGACGAAAAGTGTTATGTATGAAGCTCAAGGGACCGAGGAGGGGCGAGTCCCCAAGATAAGAAATAGTCGCAGAATATAATAATCACGTGATCATGCGATGATTAAATATAAAATAGCGTGATTCAGTGACATAATTGTTTTTGTGCAAATAGGGACGTTATGAATAAGGGCTCGGATCTTAGAGCCGGGCTCTTCCCACAATCTGTGAAGAAGTGCTCACGATAGAACTTAGACAATACAACGATATAATGTTTTCACCCCCCCCCCCCCCCCCNNTTTTTCCCCCCCCCCCCCCCCCGCTAACTTTTATTACAGCATGCTTTGCCTTTTCGCCTTTTCGCCCGTTTTCTTCTTACGTGCTGCACCCCCCACTCTGCGATGGGTTGCCATTTTCGATGTCTGCCGGGCTGTTTTTCTTGGGCAGCCTATAGTATGCTCTCGTAAATCTTCCTGGCACATACTCGGAGGTGTGCATCAGATTCAGATGCGCCATTCGGTTTGTTTGGTAGTTGATGATCATCCAAAACAGAAAACCAAAAACCCCAAATGGCGACAAAGGTGGCTATAGACACGGCCTAGTGACTATACTTCTCTCTATCACCGACGTTAGTTTTTTTTATTGTGACCAACTCGCTCCCGTCTTGCTTGTGTTTGATACTCACAACGTCATATTGGAAAAAGATGTTCGGAGTTGGGTTGTAGGTTGGTTGGGTTGTAGGTTGGTGGTGAAGAAGAAGAGAAAGGGAAGAAGAGAAGAAGAGAAAGAGACGACAGTCGCCTAGTAACTTGTGTCTTCTCTATCACCCGCGTTGGTTTTTTTTTTCAATGTGACCAACGCGCTCCCTTCTTACTTGTGTTGGATACTCACAATGTCATGTTTTGGTTTGTATAGGGTTCGGGGGTGGGGGGTTGTGCTAGATGTTTGGTTGTCGGAAGGAAGAAGAAGAGAAATGGAAGAAGAGAAGAAGAGAAAGGGAAGAAGAGAAGAAGAGAAGAAGAGAAAGGGAATCAATCATTCGAAGTCATTCGAAGCTCGAATCAAAGAAAAACAATCGCTCCTTAAGGAAGGAGCGTTTAGTGTGAAAAGGAAAGAACCACTTCTTCTTAAGGAAAGAGCGTCTAAGAGGACCCGCTCAACGGTCGAGAATGTAAAGCGGAAAAGAGCCATGATCACGAGGAAGCACGATTTGGCAAGTGCAGACAGATGTCGTCGATTTTGAGGTCGCAAACAAGAAGGTAACAACCGATCTTCCTGTCAGGCGCGATTGCTTCAGAAGCCACAGCTTCAAGCGTCCCCTGCGGCGCTCTCGCCTAGGTCGACGAAGCCGTCGCCCTCGTCGCTGTCGCCTACTTCCGCCAGCGCCTGCGCTGCTCGGGATGTCTCGGCAGCCGCGGCTGCGGCCCCAATGGCAGCGGCCCGTAGTAGAACGCTGCAAGCATCTCGTGCACAAGTATTGCCCGGGTCCATGCCAAAGTGTGTGGCGTCGGTATAGTTATTCACGACAACATGTTGAGCGAGTAAAACCGTGTGCTTACAGCACCACCTGACGCGCAAGGCAACTTCTGCGAGCCTCAACAATCCTGCTGTCGCTGAATCACTGCTGCTGCTGCTGTGCACTTCGTCGATCGCTATCTGAGCTGCGCCTTTGACTCGCTCAACAGCCACATCTATATATGTCTCGTCACACAACAGCTGCAGTATCTCAGCGGCTTTGGACGCTGCTTTCAGGGCTGTATTGGCCATGCCAAGCGCTGCCATTGTATTGGCTCGTGCGCTTCCGTGGGCTTGCGTGTCTTGGCTGTCTTGTGTCTCGCCTTCAAGCCAGAACAAATCGGCGAGAGCAATGATAGTTTGCGTCAAGGAAACGAATGTGTCCGCTGCCATACAACTGGCTACCAGTATTTTTTCATTGTTTGGACATGTTTGCCCTGCCACTGCAACAGCATGAGCGAGCACCGCGGCGACCGAATCAACCGCTGGACGAGCTTGCACGAGTGTGCGACGAATCTCTTGTCGGGCCGCTCCCACATCACGTACCGGCTGTGCCTGTAACTGGCCGCCGTCGCTGTGGTTTTTTTCCTGCTGCTCCTTGGCTGTTGGAAGCACACCCTGATCTGGCGTATGGGTGCTCGCACCTGCCTGCGTTGACGGAGCCCGCTGCTCCTTGGCTGTCGGAAGCACACCCTGATCTGGCGTATGGGTGCTCGCACCTGCCTGCGTTGACTTAGCCCGCTGCTTCGATCGCAAATTGCGTAGGCGGCCGAAGAAACCACGCCTCACAGGCCTGCCTTGGTCCAACTGTTGGTCCAGCTTTTCGTCATCATACAGGGTAGAAGAGCCGACCGAACTGCTATCGCAGGGCTCCTTCTGTAGAGTGGTATTCATTGTTGTATTTTAGTGCCTCTCGACAAGTTCACTGTAGTTGTAAAAGGGAAACGTGAGAAAAGCCAGAAAGAAAGAGAGATAGAAGAGATTGGAATAGGAATGTTGGGGAAAATCCAATATGTTAGATACAAGCTGAAATGCACGGCAAGCCCTACCTTTATACCCCTAGGCCAATAGCACCCCCATCCCTTATCCATATGCGGTCATTCACATTCAGTCCCGAGCAGGCTGTGTTATTACGTCTGGCCAACACCAACACGTATTATTTGCTGGTGACGCGACGTCAGCCAAACACTAGCTTTGAAAAGACGAGAAAAAAAGAGTCCGGAGCCGAAGAGGAAGCAAAGCTCAGGTCAAAGGGAAACAAATTGGCCTTATACGGAGGACGCGGAAGGAGGAGAAAAATCGAAGCTGTGGAAGCTGCAGTCGCTGCATTCGGCCACATACCAGCTTCTCGTTCCGGCTCTGTGGAGGAGCACCGAATGCGTGAAGGAAAGTAGACATCTCTCCTCCTTGCGGTGGCGCGGGGGAGTGCGTCTGTTTCGATGCCGCCTTCGTCATTTCCCGCGACCTTCTATACTACCGGTTTGCCCCTTCCGTCAAGGGAAAATGAGCCCGTTTGCTACAGCTCTTCTCGCGGTTGCCCTTACCCGATCAAACGACAGTGTCCTTTCCTCAGCGACCCCTGGGGCTCTTCCTTCCGCCAGATTTTGAGCTTTTTGAGCTCTCTTGGCACCCACGAATGCCACTACATAGGCAGTGGCCACCTGTGTGCATCGTGGCCTTGTCCAGCTTTGTCCCCAAGGATGGCTAATTCGGGTAGTTTCCAAAAGCGCTGTTACCATTACCCGGGCAACGAGAGCTCCTGCCAGCCATGATACCTTGCCACCTTCTATGTACGGAACACTCCGTACGTCCCATGGGAAGGAATCACCTAGATGCTGGCCATGTATGCTTAGGTCCTACCAGCTGCCCTCGCATGCTCATTCTTTCCAGGGTTGAGAGGTCGATGACCAGCTCACATGTGAACCCCATCTTGAGCAACAAGGGAAAGATAAGGAACGGCAGGAACCAGTGCCGCAGAGAAGGCGAGACAACCACCATCTACTCAAAAGGCGACGAAAGAAAATGAACGGATTTGCGCGGGCTTTTTTTCGGTTTCCCGTGCTTTACAATATCTGTGTTCACTATTATTCCCCTGACTAATGCTAAACTACACGCTCACAAAACAAATGCTCGATTTAGTTGCTGAAAGAAAAGGGTCAGTAAGTGTTTCCAAAGCATCAAAAGGGGGGAGACATCAAGAGAGAAACTCACTAGATCTGCAGCGGCGCCACTTGGTCCACCTGGTACAGCCAGTTGCCATTGCCCTCCTCCACCAGCAGCCAGTCGTACGGAAACTGCACCAGATGGCCTTGCAACAGCGCCACCAGCTCCTCTGCGTCCGCCCGCGACAGCAGCTCTTCCGTGCTGCCCTGGAACCCGCGCCGGCTGGCCCGCGTCGTCGCCCGCCGCCGTCGCTTCACTGATCCCCCCGCTGCGGCTGCACCGGTGGCTGTGGCCGTGCTGTCTGTTCCGGTGGCCGGCGTCGGCGTCGCCGGCATCGTCGCCGAGTTCGCCGACGCGCCGGTTCCCTTTCTGCTGCCACTGCTGCCATTCGCACTGCCGTGCACCCCCGGTCCGTTGGCCCGGTCATCCTTGTCGCTCGTCATCGGCCGCGGCGGCTTCTCTTGCGCCGAAAAAGTCGTCCGCCGACGCGTTTCCTTCTTGCCATTCTCTTTCTCATCCACTTGGTCCATCCCGTCGTCTGCGTCCTCCACGGTTGCCGCAGAGGTGGTCGGGCCCCAGGGCGACGCTGGCGCCACGGGTTGCCCAAGCGAGCCGGCCACGGACGAAGGCCGTCGCTTGAACGCGTTTTCCGCCGCCGCCGCTCTCTCCATGTCGGCCCTGGACGTCGGCTGCACTTCGCCACCGGGCGACGGAGGGGGCGCTGATCTACCCGTGTCCCCCGTCGCCGGCCGGCTCTGGCTGCTGCTGGTCTTGTCCCCGTCTGCCGTCACCGTGTTCCTGTGGTGGTGCAAGACGGCGCTGGCCACTTTCTCGCCTACCAGGGCAACGGCCTCGATCGCCGCAGGCGTGGGAACACTGATGCCTGCACCGCCGCCGGCCGTAGACCGCAGAAAGCCGCGGCTGGCCGTAGACGTAGCCGTCTCGTTCCGCGGCTGCTCCGTGCTCTCGTCGCCCCGCCTGCGCTGCTCCATGCTCTCCTGAAACCGAGCGGCATAGGCGATAAACTCCTGGAATTCGTGCCAGTTCGTCACCTCAGAGTCGGGCAGACAGCGGAACACCCGCCGGAAGATCTTTGTGTTGTTCTCAGCTACACGACTCCACACATCGTCGTAGAAGGCAGGGTCCAAAGGGTCCCGCATGCAGTCCTTGGTGATGTGTGCCAGTCGGATGTCGGCAGCCAGCGGATTCACAGGCCGGCCCTTTGGCTCCCCAGCATCACCCGGTGTCTCGTCTGTCGTAGGGACCGGCGGCAGTGGACCCTCGAGCGATGCCTTCGTTTGATTGGTAGTTTCGTCAACAGGCGTGCCCGCCCCGCCAGTGCCTACCGCGGAGCCGTTCCCTGGCACGTGCGACGCCCGCTCGCGCCCGCGGCTGATTTTCCCTTCTTTTCCACTCGTAGGGCGTTGCTTTCCAGATTCCGCCGCTCCATCCTTGCCTGCATGGCCCCCGTCATGGTCGAACACGGCACTGTCAGGCACAGCGCCGTCGACCAAAACCTCATGGCCATTGACGACGGTGGAATCGCGGAGCCGGTCAGTGCCCTTATTCCTTGCCGCAGTCCAGTGATCGTCGTCGTCGCCTTCCACGTCATCGGCGCGCTTCTTGTTGCTCGAGGCTGAGTCCAGTTGGGTCTGAGCCGATGCTTTTTCTGGGCGTCGGGAATGAGTCGAGGATCTGTCGGTGCCATACCCTTCAAGGTCCACGTCGTGGTTGTAGCTGGAGCCGCGGGTCCGTTCCCGGCCTGAGTGCCCATTGCGAGCGCCGCTGCCCTCCGCAGCCGGCTCTATATCCGACGCATCCGATGAATCGAGTGCCACATTGCCGTGATCGCCGTTGGTGCCGCCTGCTTCCGTCCCTTGTCCTCTATCTTCGCCGCTGTACAGGCTATCCATATCGGCTTCGAAATCGGCTTCTCGCTGCGCGTCCTCCATGATCTCGTCCGTGTCGAGTCCTAGGTGCTCTTGCATCAGCCGGAGACGGAGTGTGTGCGCAAAGCGGCCCACGCGGTAGGGCATCCCCGCCATGGTGGACTCGATCATATCCCGGTCGCGCACGATGGCTGCGACTTCCGAGTCGCGGTCGCCTAGGAGGGACCGCTCGTTGATGTTGGCCGAGCCGATGAGGGCCACCCGGTCGTCCACAATGATTGTCTTGGCATGGATGTAGAGCTGCTCCGTCGTCAGCACCGTCTTGTTGTTGATCATCCCCCACTGCCGCAAGCTGAAGAACTGAATGTATTCCTCCGGCTCGATGCCTGCGGCGCGCAGGCGTCCAAAAATGGAGTTCTCGCCGCGACAAATGCTCCGGTACTGGCATTGCAGGATCAGTCGGACGCTGGTGCCCTCCTGGTCGGCTACCGAGTTCTGGAAGCCTGGCATCAGTGGGATGATGATGACACAGCGCCAGTCTTCGTCATTCTCATGCGCGCGGATGATGCGGTCGACGAGGGCGTCGCCGATGCGGTTGACAATCTTGACATTGAGAGTCTCCGTGCTCGTAATGAAGAATTGGTTCTCCATGTACACAAAGTGCTCCGACTCCTCGATCATGCTGATGTACGCTGTCTGGATGCTGCACTCCACGTCAGTGATGCCCAGGGACCAGGCCGAGGCTGAGCGCAGGATCTGGACCTCGCACGTGCCCGAAAGGCCCAGGTTTTCGAGATCTTCTTGCTGGTAGTCCGGCGGCGGCAGAAGAAACGGCGTCGGCCGCGTGGGCTTGCGACCGCGGCGGACGTAGTTCCAGCGCTGGACAAAATGACGGGTCAGGTCGCGCGCCGGCTGGCCAACAATCTGCATGCCCACGTCGTGCCACGGCATGCGCGGCACTTTGGTGCGGTCGTACATCTCCTTGTACGGTTCGCGCAGACTGAAAAAGTCTTGGACACGGGGATTTGAGTAGTCTTTCCCGGGCCACAGCTGGCAGTGGTCGGCGTCCTTGGGAACAGCATCCATCTCGAATCCAGTCGGCTTGTCGTCGACGAGGCTATGCTGTGGGCTGTCCCAGCGACCAAAGCAGAGATCTATTCCGCCTACAAACGCCACATCGTGGTCGACGATGCAGATCTTCTCGTGGTGAGCAAAGAAAAACTGGTTCTTCTTGAACTGGTTTGGCGAGCGTTGCACAAAAATGTTGGGATGGAGGTTGAGCAGCGAAAACTTTGTGTACTCCGAGTCAATGGGAATGGCGGCCTCAACGTTGCGGTAGACGATGACGAAGATCTTGACTCCTTCGCTGGCCTTGCGCTGCAACAGGCGATCAAGGCGCCACTTCTGGCTGATGCAGGCCGGGCGCCGCATGTAAAGCTCAGGGCTCAGCCACCAATCGTGGATGTAGATGACGTCTTTGGCCATGGCGATGGCACGCGACACGTTCCACATGTAGTCGCGACCGTCGACAAGCCACTGGGCGAAGACGCCGGTACGGACGGGGGCGAAACTGTCGAAGCGGTTGCGCCGGTGCCACGGCGTCTGCTTGAGCATGTCCAGGATGGATTCCTCAAACTGAGCAACAAGTGGCTGGTTTCGGGCCCATAGCTTGACCTTGCGCTCGGACGTCAGGATCGTCAGCGTGTGGTGTTTGAGGTGTGGCTTGCCGTCCGCCATGTCCGGGTCGACCGGAGCCTTTCCTTTCTGCTTCTCGTTCTTCTCCCGGGTGGAAGCAGGAGCGCCGAGCTGCTTGTTGCGCTTGTTCTTTTTGGAAATGAGCAAAAACTTGGGGTCGACCAGGTAGACGTCGTAGATGTTCATATTTTCTGGCGACTCTACACAGACGATGTAGCTCTGGCGAACCAGGAACCACTTGCGGCTGTGGCGCTCGATGACCTTTCCCGGGGTCAGCACGCGACGAAAGTCCAGGCCCTTGGACGACTGGATGTGCAGGAAGCACTCCTTGCCGTGGTAGCTGCCTTCGGCGGCGAGCCGCACGCCCAGTGCAGACAGCTCCAGGAAGCGGCACAGGCGGTTGCTGTCCGCACGGAAGATGAGCCAGTGGATCATCTCGTTGAGGTATTTCTCGAGCATGCGCTGCTGCCTCTCGACATACTTGCGGCGGACGGCTGCCTCGTCCACCGGCTGCAGCGGGCCGCCATCGCCAGCGGCGAACGCATCCGTTCCCGTGGCGGCTGACGATCGACGGCTGATGCCCAGCACGGCCATGCGCGACTTCCGCCTCCGGGCATTGTTGAGGTGTCCCGCGGCGCCCTCGGCCTCGGTCGCCGTGCCTTCGGCGCCGGTGGCCTCGCCACCGGTAGCGTTTCCATCTGCGGTGGCTGCGGCGCCGCCGTCTTGTGGCTCGTCGCCGCGGAAGCTAGCCGCGTCGTCCTCGTCCTCGTCAATCTCAACACCGCGCAGGCCGCGGACGTAGGGGAAAGCTGAAATGGGAAATCGTGGTTGTTTAGGCCGGTTGTTGACGGGCGTGGTGTGGAGGTATTTGTCGTTGCGCAGCGCCAGCTTGTACTTCCAGTGCAACTCGAGGATCTCACGAATGGTGCGCTTGATGGTCCACCGCATCCTACTGGGGCCACTGCCGTATTCGAGATCAATGGTAAAGAGCCAATGGCGCTCGCTGTCGCCGTCCTGCATCGGAGCGCTGTCGCGGATATGCACCTTGACCTGCTCCAAGAGCACGGGGATGCGCTTGTTTCCGTGCTCATCGCGCTGAATCATGCTGGCGAACATAAGGACAGCAGGCGCGCCGGCACGCAGCTCAGCCATCAACTCCGCAGACTTGTAATAATCGAAGCGGTCTTCGCGCCGCTGTCGCAGGAGCTTCAGCGTGTTCTTCACTTGCCGCCACTTCTGCGCACCGAACGTCGCGGCACGGTCCCCGGCGAACAGCGTACGGCGTGGCGTCATGGCGTCGCCATCCGAGACCCCCCCACCGAAAACGGTCATGCGGCGGACATGCCCCAGGGCGCGTCCCGGGGGGTCGTGGGTGGTAGAGGGGCCGTCGTCAAGGGTTTCGTTGCGCAAGACCCAGGAGGAGCCGCGGCGCCACGCGGGCTGCCGGCCGAGACGGTCTCGGCCCTCGCCTTCGGAGAGGCCGCCAGATTGGTGTGCATGCTCCGGCATGGTTGCACGCCGTTGCAGGAGCATATTCAGATGGCGACCCGACGGAAGAGGTGCATTTGAGTCCGTGGGAACACCGTCATGCGTGGGAACGGTCGACACAGGCGCAGTCACGGGGCTATGTTGGCGAGGACGGTACTGCATTCGTCTTTTTCGCCTTTTGGGTCGGTTTGTGGCACCGGCCCCGGAAGCCTCATCGGCCGTCTCCTCAGCATCGGCATCGGCATCGGCGTCGGCATCGGCGTCGGCGTCGACGTCAGTATCAACATCAGCATCGGCCCCAGCACCAGATTCAGTAGCGTCGTAGTAGACATCGCCGTCGACATCTATGTTGGTCCTGGTGTCGTTGCTGTCGCCTCGGCCTATGCGGCCGCGAACAAGGGGGCTGCCGCGGGAGTGGGTGGGCGAACTTGCCGTGGACAGTGGATATCCGGCGGCTTCCTGCATGCCCGCAGTCTTTGGCGGTGGGAGTCCGCCTTGAACAGCCAGCGCTTTGAGCCGGGACATAAAGGCCCTGGGCCGTGACGGGCTACCGGTCTCCCATGAGCCCTGGCGGAGGTGGGCTGCAGCCGCCGGTTGGGGAGAAGCGGCGTCAATAACGACGTCGGCTTGGGAGAATTGCACGCTCTTTCGCCTCGCCGATTCCACGCCTGGTGTTTCTGGGGGTGATTCGGAAGATCCATCCTGGTTGCCGTTGCCGGGATGCTTTCGCCGATGTGTGTTGTCGGTTGTCTCATCGAGATCGATATCGCTGTTGGCACCACGAATAGGAGACGGGGCATTTCGAGAGTGAGGAAGGCCGCCGTTTATGTAGTCCGTGGCTTCTTGCCCAGCACCACCGGCAACAGTCTTCGGCGAGGGCCCAGGGGACAGACCAGCAGGTAGACGATCTACAGGGGCGCCATTCAGCACGCTGGCTGTAGGACCGTTGGGAATATCCCTTCCCGTGTCTCTGGTCGGATGGGTGGTCGTGCCGTTGGTCGTGCCGCTGGCCATGCCGTTGACCGTGCCGTTGGCCGTGCCGTTGGTGTCGTGCTTGTTGTTCGTGCCGTTGGTGTCGGCCGTGCCGTTCTGATGCCCTGCTCGCGTTTCGGCGGATGCGAGCTCGGGTATTGGCGGTAGGTCTTTTTCAAGTATGGAAATGGGTGCTGTCTCCCGCGGGCCTCTGCTCTGGTCCGTAGAAGCCATGGTCAGGCTTGCCAGGTCGATGGACGTAGGCCCAGCGTTCAACGCTTTGTGTATTGGGATCGTTTGAGGAGGTGGTGTCCGCAGTCCAATAGGAGGAAATTAAGCTAGCCCCACTGGTGATGTCAGCCTACGAGGCCGGAGATACCAGGCTCAATATGGGTAGTCTGCCTTGTTTACTACCCTGTAAGAACCTCCGTACGGAGTATGCACAGCGTTCCAAACGACGAAAGACGAAGTGACACAATGGCGGTGGCTCTAATGCTAAACTTGTTGAGACAAATCAACGCACTTACCCAGTCCCTGCCTGTCCGACAACAAACAAATTCCCGTCCGATGGTCTCTACCGTATCTTTTGTGTACGACCGTCTATTGTACATTTCCTTTCCAATCCAGATGCTAAAGAGACCAGAATAATTCCAGCCTAAAGTCCGAGCTCACCCCATGCGCTACTTCTGCCGCTTCAGCGTCTTGATGGCCATCTCAACCAGGCTGTCCTTCGCCTCGCTCTCCGGGAACGCGCTGATCGCCGCAATTGCCTGTTCTGCGTAGTCCTGGGCAAGGGCCCGAGTCTGCTCCACGCCGTCGGTTGAAAGAACAATTTCCCGTGCCTGTGGGCGTTAGCAGAGGAGAGAGAAGGAAGGGTGTGGAGGAAAAAGAAAAAGAAAAGAAGGAATGGGGCTTTGAAAGAGAAAGAAACACACCCTTTGTACGTCGCCTGGCTGGCTAAACTTGCGTCCCACGAGCGCACCAAGCTCGGGCCGGTCGCGCCACGCGAAGAGCAGCGGCGCTGTGGCAAGCCCGAGCTCAAGGTCGGCGCCTGCCGGCTTGCCGAGTGCTGCCGCCGACTGCGTGTAGTCGAGCATGTCGTCGACGAGCTGGAACGCGAGGCCCAGGTTCTTGCCGTATGCGTAGGCGGCCTCAACCGTGGCGTCGTCGGCGCCGCCCAGCAGTGCGGCCGCGCGGCAGCTCTTGCTGATCAGCGACGCCGTTTTGAGATACGTCTTCTGCAGATAGTACTCCAGCGTCGCCTCGCTCCACACCGGCTTGGCCTCGTCGCTCGCCGTGTTCTTGAGCTGCATGAACTCGCCCTCCACCAGGTTCGCAATCACCGTCGCCAGAAGCTCCACCACCTCGGCATTGCGCAGCCGTGCCAGCGCCACCGACGCCCGCCCGAGCAAAAAATCCCCCGCCAGCACCGCCATCTTGTTGCCAAACTCGAGATTTGCCGACGGCGCGCCACGCCGCGACTCTGAGCGGTCAATCACGTCGTCGTGCAGAAGTGACGCTGTGTGGATCAACTCTGTGATCTCGGCCAGGCGCCGCTGGGTTGGCAAAATGTCCGGGAGGTCCTCGTCAGAAGAGAGGGAAGACGAAGCCGTTGGCGGAACCGCCTTGCTGGCTCCGGCCCTTGCAGGATTGAAGTCTGCAAGAACATTTAGCGGTGAGATGGGCGCATCAACAGACGCTTGCAGCGGCGCATTCTGCTGTTGTTGTTGTTGTAGGTGCTGCGGTAGCAGGGACGGGTGCGACTGCGGCACCTGCGGCGCCTTGGGGCACAGAGAAGTGGCCCGCGACATGAGCAGCACAAGAAGCGGCCGCATGTGCTTTCCCTCAGCCTGCGTGTAGTATTTGGCGGCCCGGTCGAGCGACGGGTGGCCGGAGCCCAGCAACTTGCGCACGTCTCCGATCAGGTACTTCATCTCCTTGGCCACCACACGCAATGGGTCAATAGTCGTCTCGTTCGTTTTGGTGACGCGGTTGATGGCGTTGGTCACCACATTGCCGGCCACTGACACCGCCGCCGCCCACGCAGACGACGAGGACTGGCGGATGGCGATGGGGTAAGGGCTGTGGGAGGAGGGTGACGGACAAAGACCGTTGGGTGGTATTGATGCCTGTGGGCGATTGGTGCCGGGCCGCCTCAGGCACCGTGCCGAGTGGCAAGGGACGTATGCGGCGACCGCCGCTATTGGGACAGCACGGACTGGCGCCGATCGAAGAACTGCTGCTGCGGAGTGCTGTCGTCTTCTCGTGAGGAAGGGCAAGGTGGCTGTTCTAGGCAGCGTGCCCCGTAGTGACCACCCTACTGCAGCCATGGCCGCTCTGGGCGCCCTGTGCTGTACCGCCCGGAGCTGCATCGCGTCGCTGCGGTCGTCGCGAACGCCGCAGGCTTCCACTTCCTTTGCTCGAAGCTCCCTTCTTTTGAGAAGCAACGAGACACGAGCTAAGCCGGAGGAACCAAGCCGAGACGGACGCCAGCACGCGTGCAGGAGATGATATAGAGCAGAGGCAATGGCTTCACTGCAAAGGGCATCTGCGGTTCTTATCTGGTTTTGTCGTCTGCCTGGGTCCTTTCTGACGGCATTTTTTTCCTCCCCCTCGTGTTGCTGAGAGGGCGGATTAGCCAATCGCCGTCGGTCTTTAAGTCCCGCCGTTCCCGATTTTACCTACCAAAGGCATTGCATCATCTGATTGGTCGTTTGTGAACTACGGAGTACGATGACCCACTATGAAGGTATCTTACGGAGAGCTACTCCATACGGAGTAGGTGCTTCTCTCCCAGACGAAAGCAGCTTCACGAAAGCAGCTTCACGAACGCGCTGCCACGCGCGCAGGCCTCAAAATGGTACTTCTCACGATGACACCGCTTATGGTGGATGGCCTGCGACTTGTCCAGGCAAGGGATAGTGTCATTTTGTCGGGATACAGCGAGAACAAGGCCGAGTCTGCTGAGGAGAGCGAGTCGGTTTCTCTGAGCGAGCCCGCAGTGGGAAAGCCCATTGCACACAGCCAGGTGCTAGACCTGTGGCGGTCCTTGGGAGGAGACTCGACGGCCACGACGAGCGATCGCTCATGTTCTCTGGAAGCGCTGTTGGTCGGCGCCCGAGTCTACGTGCCGCCCAAGCCGCCCAGGCCAGAGCCGGTAGGTGGCGCAGCAGAGAGAGAAAGACAGGGCGAGATGTATCCGTCGGATGGCTGACACAACTAGTCGCCGGAGTACAAGGCTTTGATGGCGCAGCTACGCCGCGATGAAGAGGCCCGCGCCTACGAACGCATGGTGCGCCCGCCCGACGCCTACGACACGTCTGCATTTGCGCAGGTCCACCGGCCGACGCACGCCACCGACATGGGCGACGACGACGTGACACTGAGCGACATCAACCGACAGGCTATGCTCGTCCTCAACTTTGTGCTGACCATGGCCGGCGTGGCATACGCGCTGTGGGTGCTGGCGCGTTGGTGGCCGACGCCGTCGCGCCTGTTCCTGGCAATGGGCGGAAGCGTGCTGGTAGGTCTTGCGGAATACGGGCTCTACGCAGGCTATGTATGGCACTTGCTAGAGGCGTCGAAAAAGGACAAGGCGGTCGAGGCGAAGGAGGTCAAGGAGGTGGTCCAGACGTGGGTGGTGAGCAGCGCCGGCGACCGTGCAGGCTTGGCCCCGGGAGAGGATGCTCGCCAGGGCCGCCGTGCCGTTGGACGCAGCGTCGACGACGACGATACGAGAGAGACAGCTGTGGAGGGCCATGCCGAAGTGATGGTGATACCAAAGGGGCCAACGCAAACTCCGGACGAGAAGGCCAATGTGCGGCGGCGAAAGAAAAGAGAGACGCAGGAGCCAGCTGCAAAGTAGCAAACCACCATTCTCCTTTCTTCCGTCCTGGCTTTGTCCTCTTTGATCGCAGCAAGGGTGGCGTTGAACTGATGACAATCACGTGCGACGCACGAAGACGCGTTTATTGCAGAAAAGACGCGTTCGCATCACAGCCGCGTCTCGCGAGCGGGGCTAATGTCACTCGAACCAACCACTACCATGCACAACGTTTGGCTTCTTCTGGCACTTTTCACTACAACCCATATCGGGTGTTTTGGATAGAGCTTTTCGGTTCCTGCTGCGTCTGCGGGCGCGACTTTTCAAACAGCTGAGTTCTCGACCAAACATCGGCAAACATACCCTCCAACATAACAGCGTCAACACGAGCAGCACGCCACGGCAACACACAATGGCCTGCTGAGCCTCTCTTGGCCCTTTACGCACAATCCAACTTCTTCTTTTGCGATTTGCAACAGCCTCAAATACTCTTGCTCTCGCCTTTTGCGGCTGGCTAGTCCACCCGCCATGCGGTGCCTGACGCCAGACACCCCGGAGACGCGCTCGCTCACACGTCCGCTGCCCAGCGAGAAGAAGGCGGCGATGACGGCCGTTGCAACGTTGACGCCAGAAACAACACCGACAAAAAGTCTAATGCTGGCATCGACCACACCGCCGGCCACCGCCGCCTGCTTTCCCAAGCCGCCAGAACAAACCCAGACACGACGCCGTCCCATTCGCACCTACAGCAGGAAGCGGCCATTTTCCGACACGGCTACAGATGGCGCGAGTGCGGCGGAGCCGGCGACGAAGCGGCAGAGCACCCAGCGGATAATGGCGCAACGGGACACAACCGCCACAGGTGGCGAGCGGCCGGCCGGGGACGAAAGCAGGCGACAAGACGGAGAAGAAAACGCCGCGAAGCGCCCTGCAACGTGCTTGCCGAGCCCACGAGAACGGACGGGAATTTTGCGGTACTTTCAACCTGAGGCGTCACCTCCCCGCCGTGCGTCGCCGACAACAGCAGCAGCAGCGGCGGCACCAGTACCGCTGTCGTCTCTATCTCACACTTTGGCAGGCCTCGGGAAGAGGGCACGATCATCACCAGAAGACAACGCGCGGTCGCCTCCTGCGGCGCTCAAGAGCAGTATCGTGTTGGATGTGCCGGACGATGCAGCGGAAGCAGCCCCGAAACGACGGCGCCAGAAACGGCGGCTGACCATCCGGCCGGACAACCTCTCATCCGCTGAGGCGAAGACGGCCAAAGCAGCTGAGGCAACCAGAGACGACGGCCCAGACAAGGAGAACCAGCGACACGCCGGCGCCAGCGCCGGCGGTGAGCACTCTCTGGCGGCATCCAGCAGTCAGCTGCGACAACGACCGGCCGCCAGGGCGGCCAACACAGCGCCGGCCGTCGTGCAGACGACGCTCAGCCTAGCGATCCTCAGCAGCGACGGTGCAGGCGGCAGCGGGTCGGTCAAGGAATGCAGAGAATGCAACATTCTGTACAACCCGCTGCACGAGAAGGACGCCAAGTTTCACGCGCGATACCACGCTTCGTTCTGCCGGAACAAGAAGATGGCACGCCAAGAGGAGCGGTAGCTGGCCGGCCGCCCCCGTTCGGGTGGTGCTCGATTCGCGTTTTGTATTCAAAAAATAAACAAAAACAAACAATATTCCATACATATCCTTTCCTTGTGCCCTGTGCATTACAGTTTGGACGCCTCGGCCGGGTTCTTGACCTCGACGAGGAGCTTTCCTGGGAAGGGAGGGCGTGTGTTAGAAGCCGCCACGACTGCATCCACAACCAGAAACAACACACGGGAGACGACGCCACAGTCTTACCGGTATTCAAGCCCTCGTAGAGGTCGTGCAGGGCCTGCTCGGCCACGCGAAGACCACCCTTGACGACGGTCTCCTTGCGCTTGAGCTTGCCTTCGCCAAGCCACTTGGCGAGATTGCTGGTGGCAACGTCGTAGTCCTCCTTGTAATCGAAGAGAAGGAAGCCTTGCATTCTGGTCCAGGTGTTAGGCACGAGGTTATACAGGGTGTAGGGGGGGGGGGGGGGGACGGACTTGATGCGCTGCGTGATGACGTTCAGGATATGCCTGGGGCCCTGCACATCCTTGGTGTTGTACTGGCTGATGCCGCCGCAGATGACGAAGCGGGCAAACACGTTGGCACGGGCGAGGGCGAGGTCGAGGATGTCGCCGCCCACTGGAAGCACGGTCAGAAAACGAACAAGACACGGGAGGGACACGCTTCTCGGCCAGAAAAGGCGGGGAAAAAACACACCATTGTCCCAGTACACGTCGATCTTGTCGGGCGTGGCCGCCTTGAACTGCTTGGCGAAGTCGGGGTCCTTGTAGTTGAGCCCGACGTCGAAGCCGAGCTCGTCCACCAGCCAGCGCACCTTCTCGGGGGTGCCGGCGATGCCCACCACGCGCTTCGCGCCCTGCAGCTTGGCCAGCTGGCCGGCCACGCTGCCGGTCGCGCCGGCCGCGCCCGACACGACCACCGTGTCCGTGGGCCGGATGCCGCCGGCGATGCGCTCCAGCCCAATGTACGCCGTGCGGCCCGTGGGCCCGAGCGCGCCGAGCAGGTCCGTGGGGCGCAGCGCGCGCCGCGCCTCCGGCGTGAGGTTGGCCGTCGCCAGCGGGTTCTCGACCTGGCGCTCGTCCAGAATGGCCACCTCGGTCCAGCCCGGGTAGGCCACGACAAGCTCGCCGGCACGCGCCTTGGCCGACCGCGACGCCAGCACGCGGCCGACAATGCCGCCGCTGGGCATGACGCCGCCAATCGGGATCACGCCCATGTACGAGCCCCTCTTGTCGAGCCAGGAGCGCATGGCCGGGTCGAGGCTGAGGTACAGCGTCTCCACGAGCAGCTGGCCGTCGCGGAGGTCGGCCGCAGTCGGCGCCGGGCGCGACTCGACGCGGAACGTCCGGCCGGGGACGATGCTGTCTGTGGGGCGCTCGGCCAGGACGACGGTGAGAGACTGCTTCGCCATGGTGAAGGGG